>PISX010015548.1:0-49205 GCA_004024625.1 Mellivora capensis
GAGAGAAGAACCACATGGTCCTCTCAATTGATGCAGAAAAAGCATTTGACAAAATCCAGCATCCGTTCCTGATTAAAACGCTTCAAGGTATAGGGATAGAGGGAACATTCCTGAACTTCATAAAATCTATCTATGAAAGACCCACAGCAAACATCATCCTCAATGGGAAGAAGCTCACAACCTTCCCGTTGAGATCAGGAACACGACAAGGATGCCCACTCTCGAAGTATCTTCAATTTGAATGCTGTGTGGACAACATAAACATCCCTAGAGATGAATTTCTGCCGACCAGAAATTGCGGAGTAAGAATTATTATGTGGGTTTAGAATGCAAAACAAAAAATTATACCTGTATACCTGTTTAAATATTCACTTTTTAGCATTTGTGGAATAGAGCATATTGTCTATCAGAATTTTTAATTTTTATTTTAAAAAAATATTTATTTATTTGAGAGAGAGAGAGAGAGTGAGAGGCCACAAGCAGGTAGAGAGGCCAAGGAAGAGGGAGCAGGAGGGTTCCCCACTGAGCAGAGAGCCCAATGCGGGGCTCTGTCCCAGGACCCTGAGATCATGACCTGAGTTGAAGGCAAAGGCTTAACTGACTGAGCCACCATGTGTCCCCTACTAGTAGAAATTTTAAAATAAAACACAATAAGGGGTTCTATTGGCAGCAATATTTTTTGAGCTCAATCAGTTCATTTATGATCATTATTGAAGTCACTGAATTTCATAGTTGCCCCCTTTAAAATAAGATGCCATTCATTCTAATAAATGGATTAATAAATGAGAAATTTTCCATAATATGAAAGAACAAAAGATATTGGAAGTATTCAGATGATATTTTAGACTTTATTTTCTTATGCAAATAAGAACTCCAATTGTTATGCCCACATTCTTTGCATTACATAGAAAATGATATAAAAAATGGTGATACACTTGTTTTAGATCAATGAAAAGAGCTAGGGACATTCGTTAAAATAATTACACAAATCAACTGTGCTGACATGTATGGATGTAAATGTATGTATACCTATGGATTAGTGGCATATTTTTTTATACAATTTTTTAAAAAACCGCAATACCCTATTTAGGGTGGACTTCTGGAATAATCCCAGTAAAGTTGACTAGGTAATTTAGCCTTTAGGTTAAAAACACCAAACACGAATAAAATAGTTCCTGTGTCTCTCTGGGGTAATATATTATTAAGAAATTTTTTAAAGTTTTTTTTTTAAGATTTTATTTATTTATTTGACAGACAGACAGTGAGAGAGGGAACACAAGCAGGGGGAGTGGGAGAGGAAGCAGGGAGCTGATATGGGCCCCAATCCCAGGACTCAATGCAGACACTTGACTAAGCCACCCAGGCGCCATTTTTGAAAAGTTTTTTTTTTTTTTAAGTTTTTTAAGTTGAAAAAAGAAAGATATGTGGAATTAAATGCGAAGAAAAGGAAAAAAGTTTGATAAGTCTGAGCACATTCTGCAAACATGGCAGTTCGATTCACACCCTCTCGCACAAAATACTTCTTGCATTTTTACTCTGTATAAGCAGATACCAGCATAGAAAAGTCACTATTTTAGGGATGCCTGGGTGGCTCAGTTGGTTGAGTGTCTGACTCTTGATTTCGGCTCGGGTCCTGATCTCAGGCTCATGGGATAGAGCCCCACATCCGTCTCCCAGCTGAGGGCAGAGTCTGCTTGCCCCTCTGTCCCTCCCCCTGCTCCTGTGTGCTCTCTCTCTAATAAATAATAAAATCTTACAAAAACAAAGAGACCTATTTTTTTAATTTAAAATCAATTAAGTAACGTATAGAGTATTAATAGTTTCAGGGGTAGAGTTTAGTGATTCATCAGTTGCATATAACACCCAGTGCTCATTACATCAAGTACCCTCCTTAATACCCATCACCCAGTTACCCCATCCCCCCACCCCTCCCCTCCAGCAACCCTCAGCTTGTATCCTACTTAAGAGTCTCTTTTTTTTTTTTAAGATTTTATTTATTTATTTGTCAGAGAGAGAGGGAGAGAGAGCGAGCGAGCACAGGCAGACAGAATGGCAGGCAGAGGCAGAGGGAGAAGCAGGCTCCCTGCCGAGCAAGGAGCCCGATGTGGGACTCGATCCCAGGACGCTGGGATCATGACCTGAGCCGAAGGCAGCTGCTTAACCAACTGAGCCACCCAGGCGTCCCTACTTAAGAGTCTCTTATGGTCTGTCTTCCTCTCTGATTTATTATTTTATTTTTCCCTCTATTCCCCTATGCTCATCTAAGAGTGAAATCATATGATTACTTGGCTTTCTCTGATAGACTTACTTCACTTAGCATAATACCCTCTAGTTTCATCCCTGTTGTTGCAAATGTTAAGACTTCATTCTTTTTGATGGCTGAGTAATGTTCCATTACATACACAGAGATCTCTCTCCCTCTATGAAATAGAATGAATGAAATATGTATATTGTTACATAAATGTGGGTAGAGTCTATTCAAAGAAAAATGAAATCTGTAATCTGGGTAAGTATGCACTTAAAATCAGACTACATCTTCCAGTAACTCAGTATAACCCTCACTCTAACAATCAGGGCCAGTCTACCTGGCCTCCAGAACTTCTGTGTTATTTCACAGCCCAATATCACTTGCCACAATCCTCCCTCCTATAACTGAATTTCTGCCGCCAACACTGGATGAGGAACACAAGACCCTGAAATGCCAAGGTTTCACAGTTCTCCTCCTGGAGGCTAAAATCCTCTCTCAAGCCTCCATTCCATCACAGGCAGGCTACCTGTCATTACAGACACAAGGATATAGATTGTTAATTATGTCAAATTTCCTTTGGCCACACCTTGCCCATGAGCTTGGACAACTTAAGGCTCTTCTGCACTGGTGATCATCTGCCAAAAGTTCTAGTCAGTTACTCTTTTGGATATCATCTCAACCAGGCACACATTCAAGTTTCTCAGATATCATCTACAGTTAGATTGTTTTTTTCAGAATCTAGGTGACCTGACCCAGTGACAACTGGTATCTTTGTGGCCCCATCCTAGGAACCATCCCTTGATAACCCTCCAAATTTCACTGAAGCAGATAAGAAATATTTATGAATGCCTTTATGCACGAAACATCCTAGTAGGCCTTGGGCATATAGAAGGAAACTGGAAAAAAATTATCTCTGCTTTCAAGAAGCTTAACACCCAGAAGCACCAGCTGCTTTATCCACACTTGCTCTTTCTTTAGCCTGTATGAAGAATGGATATTTAACTTGGGGCTTCTTGTTTAGTTACTACTCCTTTATATTCCAAAATGATAGATATGCTTGCCTTATTCCTTATTTTAGAGATTCTTTTTTAAGGTCTCATAAACAGGAAAAATAATGCCAAGTAAAATTTCATATTATCATTGTCAATTGTCAATATATTTATTTCTCTTGTTGGAGGCAATATGAATACATATTCCTTAAATTATAATTTTCCTACAGAATGCCTGTCACATAGAACTTTTATCAAGATTATATTAAGGTTCTGTTTTGGCACATCATTTTAACTTCCTTCAAAAAAGCTATCATGAAACATGGTCTAGATATGCAGCTTTTCCTGTGAATTTCTTATTTATATGCTTCATAGTTACTTATGCATGTTGTAGACAAGCGTTCTACAAAGTGTGTTCTATACAACACTGGAACTGCTACATGATGTGTGAAAAAAACTTTTCATAGGCTAATAAAATTGTGAAAAGCTACCCGTTATATTTCCTTCTTAGAGATTCTTAATGAAGATTAAATATTAAGAATTTTAATCCTCCAAGAGGGGAAAAAAAGGTAGTTGAACTTTAACTCAATATTTTCCAAACAAATAAGTATGGAATCTTTTTTTTAAAAATGTAATACTACTTTTAAGAACGGGTTAACTATTTGAAACCACCTTGCTTTTTATGTTTGTCTCCTATCCCGCAAAAATAAATTCCATGGAAAAGGACACTCTTTGGCACTGGTAACACATAGTAAATACCCATCGAAATAGGTCTCAAATGAAGGAATAAAATACTGCTGTAGGTATTTAGTAAAGTAGTATTATTTGAAATTATATTCAGAAATGTTTTTGACGAAAAGCTCTATGGCCCAAAAAGAGTCAAATCTTTTGGACTTTTCAAGTCAACTAGGAAAAGGATCCCTTGTCTGTGAATTCACCCATTTGATCTGTTGGTTTCAAGTTCTCTTCCCATGTGCTTTGGTTTAGATCGTTCCATTCTACAAAGTACTTAAATCACAGAGTTCTGACCTACAAAACTGGCATAAGGCACACTATAAATGCCTACAATTAGTCTCCAGGGAAATGGAGGTGAAGATGTCACTGATTCCATGCCAAACTTGTAACTCCAGTGCAAAACCAACAAGCCAAAGAAACAAGCATACAGCAACCCCCAACTGGGAAAAAAGGAAAAAAGGAAAGGAAAACCACAAAACAAACACGAATTCTGTATCAAAACACCTTTGAGTCTCTTAATTGGGGATGGGTGGAGGTATGGGGTGGTCAAAACTACTCTCCACACAGAAAGCATATTCTGTGGTTCATCCTCATGCAAGAAATAATCAGGCAATTTAGTGTTTTATTGGTAATAAAGGGAAATATTAAACTTTTCCATTATTGGTCCAAATTAAAAATAGAGATGATGTGAATTGCAGCTATTTCTGGACAGAAGATGAGGCTAAGATATTCAATTCTTTCTCTTACAACATAAAAGATGAAGAAATGCTGATCATTATAGATCCCTGATTATTCTTATAAAGTCAGGTTCTTTGAGTATCTCAGCTGTGTTTCATTTTCACTAATGTACTTAATTGTCACTATTTTAAGAAGGGTGGTTGTTTCTTTCCTACAAATATACTAAGACCTTGTTGGGATATCCATCAGAGTGAATAAATAGCTTAGGCATGTCCACCTCTGAATATTCCAGTCTAAATCTATTTTGGAAAAACATCCCTCACAAAAGTTATCAGAAAATTGTATCTACATTACTTTTTGTAAAATTTGCTATGGGTTTAGTTTTGAGATATGTTCTAAATCCCACTTCAAAAGGAAAAATCCAGGGGCATGAATATACTTATTTTAAAAATAAAAATGAAATTCACAGAACAATGACAAAAATATATACCTGAACATGTTTTTCATTTGATTAATTATTCAGCAGTAATATTTTTGTGGCAGAAATGTTTCCTATTCAATAACTTTGAATTCAATTCTATTCTGATAAAAAATGTGGCAAATGTAAGGAGGCACTGAATATTACTTTTTAAATATTGCTGTAACTTGGTATAAGTGTAATTTAAGTAGTGCATGAGAATAAATGGTGTTTTTAGGTATTATATGACACTGTTCCTATAAAATTCCAGTCTAAGTCATAAATCATGGCTTTTAAATCAAATACCTAGGCGTGATGAAGCATTTCTAACGAATAACTCATTTTAACTATAAAAAACACATTGGCATGCAGGATTTTATAATCAGAGGTTTTCAGCTGCTCACCTTAAATTTAAACCTGAGTTAGGAATGGGCAAAATGAAGAAATCAACATTATTGCAGGTTTTATTTTAACCAAATCACCTTGTGAATCCAGTCAAAATTAGGCATTTGTTTCTTAGTCTGAACCACAGGCAATTCCTGTGATAATTAGGCCTATTAGATTTGGCTTAATAAATATTTAGGAGATTCTAAATGTGCACAAAGCAATGACTAGAACGTGAGATGAGTAAGATCAATTTTTGCAGTTAAGGAGCCGAAAAATCTAGAAATGGAGAACAGTGAAGAATATAAACAGCATTACATTCAAGTCATACCATGTTAAATTTCTGAAAGGAAGATATGAGGAGGGAGATAAGATACAGTTTTAAAGAAGTTGGGATTTACTTGACAGAGGTGAGCAAGATGGTACTCTAGGGAGCAGCTGGAGAACGACCAAGCTGGACACAGAAATGAAATTATCAGATATTTCTAGAGAAAAGGAATAATTATTTGCAGGATAGTATCATGGCTTAAAGAGAAAACTGACCTGAAAAGGAGAATGATAAGGAAATTGGAGGCCTTGCCTTCTAATGTGAGGAAATTATACTAACTTAGGCAAGTAGCTACTATGGGCCATTGAATGGCCCTGAGTAGAAGAGAGACTGAACCAATGTTATATCATAGAAACAACAGTAAAATGGTCATTGGACTAAATTGGGATGGAAAGAAAGAAGATGGAAACAAGACTGGTTTGAAGACCAATACAATTATCCAGACAAGAGTTGAGGAGAGCACAAAGTATGGTAGTGGTGTGGATGGGGAGACAAGGGGATGGATGCCAGAAACTTTCTACAATTTAAAGCTTTTGGACCTGGCTATAGATTGTGTACAAGAAGAGGGAGAGAGAGAGAAAAGAAAAAGCTGGTTTTAATATTTGAATTTAAATACATATCAGAAGACCATTAACCAAAATATGGAATTTAAATGTATGAATTTATCCCTAATATAATGAGTTTGGCTCTAAATATTCTGAGTTTGGGATGCTAATGATACCCAGAGAAAGCTACTGGTAATTATACCCTGGATTAATGGGTAATTTGGAAGTTACCTACATATAGGTGAGGCTTATAAATCACTGGGCTAGGTGAGATGGCATAATCAGACAGTTTAAGAAACTAAAAGGCAAAAGTTTTTGAATGTCCATATTCAATGGGACAGGGAGAGGAGCAGGAAAGGGGGCCAGTAAGTGAGAAAGAAAAGAATAAGAAAAAAAATGAAATACCTACAAATTAATAAGAAATGTATTATATCTAAAATATCACTTAAGGTTATAAAGTATTACTGGGGAATATTCAAAACACCATAATTACCATAATTAGGGATATGTTATGATCCTAGGTGGTGACTGAATATTGAAAGAATATTTACAGATGTTACATTTCCTCAAATTACTGTATATGTTAGGCATGATGCTGATGCAAATATCAACAGTACTTTTCTAGCAACTTGATAAAATATTATAAAGTTTCTGAGAATAGCTAAAATCTACCTTTCTATACAACACCATGCCAATCCAAAGCAAAACACTGACTGTTTTAAATGCAGTGAAAATAGAAATTTCTCTGAACAAAACAAAACAAACAGCCATAGAAACAGGAGTGCTGGACAAGATTTAACTAAAGGTCTTGGCGAAAGAATGCTGAATTACCCAGGAGCATGACGGTTAGTTCATTGGTAGTTTTCTTCAGAAACAGGCAACTTAAAGCATAATCAACATTAGTTAAGTACTAAATCGATTTCCCCTAAAATTTTAGAATAAATTGGGTTTTTAAGATTTTTATTATTTTCAGGTGTATAGGTTTGCTCCTTGGCAGGTCCAAGTTCTAATCATAGCATCAGTTGGGGAAACTCTAACCCACTGGGTTGTTGAGAAGATTCAGTGAAATAACACATGCAAAGTGCTTAGCACAGTGCTTGGCACATAGTAAGCACTCCGAATGTCAATAGATATTATTACAGCTATTGGTATATCCCTCCAATTTTCAGACAAGGGATGTGAAGCTCTGATAATGTACAAAAATCCAACAGGAGTTGGCAGAACAGGAACTAGAGTCCAGAGGTCTCCTGAGGTCACCAAGCTATTTTTAAACGCTACTAAGCTTTTGGTCATCCTTTACTATGGCCCCCCATCCTGTGTAGGGCAGATAGAGTAGAACCACAAAAAGGCAAAAAATAAAAGTTCAACATCTCGTTGTTATTTTCCTCTAGGTTTCTTTCAAGCCATCTGGTCCAGTTATAATTTATGTCATATTTAAAAGTGAGAATGGTGCATTGCACATTTAGCTACAGTTTTCTAAAATGGAAATTCAGAATCTATATTCCTATTCTATTCTTCCCTTCGATGTCGTTGGTATATGTCCTTTAACAATAAAAGCAAACACTCTTTTTCTACATTAAACATTAAATATTTAGACTACACACCCAAGTAACATTCAAAACTCAGCAATTAAAAAAAAAAGCAGCATAAAATGGCTCCTAAAAGAACTGTTTAGAATCCCTCTAGTTAACAGTCCCATACTATGTAATGGAGTTACAAACGGATCTTACACCAGAGGGCTTTTGCCTCGGTTACAATCCTTTCGGGGATTCCAGTGTGAGCAATATGGATACAGAACTTACTATCGTCAGGCAATCAAAGGACAGCTCAGGAAAAACGGCAGCTAAAGGAGCCAAAGCTTCTACAGATATACCCGAAATGCAAGCTTTCCCTGGCCAACATAGCAGAAGCAGGTACTCTGACAAATGACAAGCTATTTATTAATCACCCAAAGTAATGAGGGCTTTATTAGTCTTCATAAATAAATAAATAAATAAATAAATAAATAGATGCTCAATTTATATCAAGACTCATCTGAATGATTCCATCCAAATACAATTTACTGAGCAACATACTGGTCTTGGTGAAAGGGATGAATTTTATTTTTGGAATCAGGTACTTATCTTAAGAAAAGTTCCCTACTCTTAAAATTACCTAGGATAAACTCCCTCTACTCAATATCTTAAGAGAAAGGCACCAACCAAATCACTACAGGAATACTTGTACTACATTTTATGACTTTCCAAGACAGCTCTGCCTCTGTCTTTAGAAAGCTCTGTGTATTAAAGAGATCAACTTTTTATTCAGCCAACTTTCTATATAGTTTCTACCTTTCAATCTTAGTTTTGCCCTCTGGAATTACACAGACTAACTCCAATCCCTTCTGCACACAACAATATCATGACTTTATCTGACATATATATATTCCTTCTTTTGGTTTAAGTATCTCTAATTCTTCAGGGGAAAATGCTGGGATTTAAAACTTTATACCTAGAAAGTTATTGTTTCTATTAACAGCAATATAGCGATATTCATAGATAAAGCAAAAGTTCAAGAAATATTACATCTGTGTACCACATTTTAAAATACAACCTGAACATATTCAAGTATATTGAGAATTTAATCTGAACTAAAAGATGGGGAGATTTGTTATAAATTGATCTGTGATGAATATAAAAACTACTCAGTTAAATCTAAAAATAGCTGATGAAGTATATGGAATTAAATATAAATGTCAAAATTATTCTTAAAATAGAATAAGGTTTGAAAACAGTAATTTAAAAATATTTTGAAATTCTAAAGATACACACTTATAAAGAAAAGGAGGGGAAAGTAAAAGTATGCAAAACTCCTCCTCTTACCTATAGCACAAGTTAGAAGATACCATTTTGTTCTTACTTCATTGAAAAGGTGATTTTTAAAGGAAAATGTTATGGAGAAAAGTTCAAATAGTTTGTTACTTTCCAAAATATTGAAAATAAAGCAAATAATTTTGGGTTATAAGAATCAACATGTGTTAAATTTCCCAATAGAAGTCTCTGATATCTTTAAAAGGAAAAAGAAAAGAAAACCCAATATATGTGGCTCACAAAGAAATTACTTAATATGAAAGTTGGAATATCAGAGAAGTAAAGAAGCACAAAAAAACCAGGAGTGAACATATAATTTTAGACCAAAAATAATATATATATAAATAATATATATATAAATAAATATTATATATATAAATAGTAAACACAAAAAGAAGTATATAAATAAAAAAATAAAATACCTAAATGAGGGGCGCCTGGATGGCTCAGTTGTTAAGCATCTGCCTGTGGCTCAGGTCATGATCCCAGGGTCCTAGGATGGAGCCCTGCATTGGGCTCCCTGCTCAGCAGGAAGCCTGCTTCTCCCTCTCCCACTCCCTCTGCTTGTGCTCCCTCTCTCACTCTCTGTCAAATAAATTAAAAAAAACTTAAATAAAACCCCACAAAAAACAAAAGTCACAGAGCTTGTGAACTGAACAACATCAAAGTGTATGCAATAAAAGTATAAAAATACAATGATAATCGAACATAAATACAATGTTAGTAGAAAAACCTAACAACTTCTCTCTCAGTTTTTGTACAGACCACGTAAAAAATGAGAAACGAGGTCATAAAATAAGATTGATGAAATAAACGTTGAATTATGTACAATCCTAATAGATAATTCACCTTTTCATGTCTCCAAGGACCAATAACAAAAACTAATAATGGAATAGTCAACTGTGAAATAAAAATAAATTTATTTAGTTCCAAAAAAGAACACCTTGTACAAACCAGTGATCTGAACTCAATGCAATAAAAGAAAAATTAGTAACAAAATATTTTACATATACACAGAAACTAATTAATTAAAATGCAAAAAGAGTTGAATTGATAAATTAACTCAAGAACTTAAAAAATGAAACAGGTAAACTTTACTAGGAAAGCTACTAAAAAAAATTAAAACATAGATCTCTAGAACCAGAATGGAAAAGAGAATAGATGTCATTTTTATCATACATAAAATCATTCTGTAAGATCTGTTTCTGAGGCCTAGTATTTTTTTCTTTTTTTTTTTAAGATTTCATTTATTTATTTGAGAGAGAGAGTTCAAGAGAACGCAAGTGGAGGGAGGGCCAGAGGGAGAAGCAGACTCCCAGCCCAGCAGGGAAGCCCAGCCTGAGAGCAGGGAGGTTCTAAGCATGGCCGGATTCCAGGACCCCAGGATCATGACCTGAGCCCAAGGCAGAGGCTTAACCCACAGAGCCACCCAGGTGCCCAAGAGGCCTAGTATCTTCTTAACCTAACATCTTATATTTCAATTCCTATAGCTTTATCATGTAGTCTGATATTTGGTAGGGCTAATCCCCATTTTAGTAATTTAAAATACATTGAATATCACCACCTAGTTTTTTTATTATTAACACAATTTAATTTTACATATTTGAAAACCTCAATATTTATTGAGATTTTAATTGAATTGCAATAAAACTACAAATTAATCTGAAAATAATTTACATTTATAAAACTCCATCTCTCCATACAGGAAATGGCTTTGTATACCCATTTATTTCCCCCTTATTGTATACCCATGAATAATGCTTTTTCTCCATGCCACTCTGCATAGCTCTTTCAGGGTTTATCTTACATATGTTAAGAATGCATTTTTGAGATCAAAATAGTCCTCATATTTCCTTGATTATTTTTACTGGTTAAAGTAACAAATCAGAAATATAACAAAACATCTTAACTCTTTTTTATTTAGCAAACATTTCTTCCATACCTATCATATGAGAGTGAGTATATGTAACACAGAGATCTCGATATGTAGTTAAACTGTTCAGTTGTTGATCAGTGGAAAAGTTTGAGGGTAGAGAAAAATGAGACAAAGAAGTTAGCATTGCCGAAAGGAAAGGATACCACTATGACAAAAGAAAAATGGTACAGATAGGCAGGGATATCATTGAAATACAGGATGAAGGGGATCGGCAAGAGAAAGGAGTTCACGATACATGCTTAAACCAGAACACAGAGGGAAAAGGACTTTTCTCTATTTGGAAGCCATTCATTGATATGCAATTTCTAAGAAATCTGAAAATTTACAAGACTGATATATGAAAATTAGTTTTAATTGGTATTTAAAAATTATAAATACTAAAAGGTTCTAAAATATTAAGAAATTTTAGGTTTTTTTAATCAAAAGGAAGAGTCAAAATCTGGAACTTAATAATTGTTCTAACTTCTAAAACTAAAGAGAAAACAAAATTATGGTATCCAGTCATCTCATACACTTGGAAACCAGGATAAGATATTATATTAAGTTCTAAGACATTCAACACTCTTTTCTCTAATGGGTTTCGAAGGACATATTCTCACAAATAATAATACTCTACATTTATATAATTTGAGCAGCTTCTTGAAAAGTCCTATTATCCCTTACCATGTCCCTGTATGATAAGTAAAGGGAAGGGGTAATTACCTCCATTTTACAGATGATACCATCAAGACACTCAGTTTCAGTGATCAGCAGAAGATGCTAAACCATCTTATCACAAATAAGACCCAAAATATTCTGATTGCTAGGTATCTCACCAAGAGGACACTTTTCATGCTTATGTCTAGCCCTATTCTTTTACACCTATTTCCTTAATATTTTCAATGTTAATGTTTAATTTTACATTTAAAGAAAAGTAAACAAGATAAATGTAATCACACATCCTCCTCATTACATATATACATACATGTAGTATGTATATTCCTTCTGAAATTCAAAGCTCATCAAAATAGATGATTCTATACAATTATTTCTTTCCTATATGGCATCTTTTGCAAGGAACTCAGCATGAACAAACAGCTGAAAGGTAATGTGAGTTGTAAAGAAGTCTGTGCTAGTTCCACTTCTGTGAATATTAATAACTAGTCATCCATTTCAATGTGAAATACTCTAGGGTCATCCAAACCTAGAATGGTCTCTTTAGTCTTTTATGATTCTGTAATCAAGAGAACAAATTAAGAGCTTATGCTTCTCATAAGAGAGGCAGTATGACATGTAAAATATATGTGTGTCATATCTCCACTGACATAAACAACATATATATTTTCCTAATGTCTTTGTCCTCTGCCCTATCTCTTGCAAAAAATGATAGATGACCTAATTAATCGAACAAACTTGAGATGCAGTTAGTTTGGAAATCTAAACACATCACCTACTTCTTATTTGAAATTTTTTGACATTACAAAGTCCATCACAGTCTTAAGTCACATTATCAGAAGTTTAAGTATATTTGGAATGATGTCATTGCTATTAGGGAGATATTTGGGAGCAGAGAAGGATGATCCCAAACACCTAACAAAATCCTATGGGAAGTCATGTAATTTACACACATAAGAAAGCCTGATTTGATTAAGAAGAGAACATAAAATGATATTTGTCATTATAGAATAGGAGTGGGTGTGTGTTTGATAGGCACAGTCACTTGCATTTAGTGTTTATTAGAAGTTCCTGTGTTGATTTAACAAGTAAAGTCTCTTAATGTAGGTTTCTCATTTAACAATGCTAGTGTTAAGAAATAGTAATTTCTGTAAACACACCAGAATTAGAGGTCAGCCTCAATCAACTTTGGGAATCCCAAGCTTGGAGGAAGTATTATTAAACTAAGTCATCCTTGAAAGGAATAAACTGTAAGTAAACATAAATACTGCATTGCCATTTAGAATACCTCTTACCCACTTCAAATATGTACAGGCACAAATGTGCACACTTATATATTTACTTACATGATTTGTAGGAAGATATTTTTTTAGGACAAAAAAAAGGACAGTGTATTTTGCTTTGAGAAATGCTGTGTCAACATATTATACATACATATAAGTATATATGTATAAATATGCATATACACAGATACATACACACACACATAATCATTTGGTTCATGTGGCTATTTTAACCATAGGGAAATCTTAAACTTTTATTGAAAACCCTCTAGAGTAATTAAACTCAGAAAGGTACATTTCTTCTGGTGAAAATATACTTCTTATGCTGAAGAGGAAGTTTAATATATTTGATGTGCTCAGGCCAGTAATTGAATTTGGATCAGCATATTAATCTTTATTATTCAAGATTCTAGAATCACCATGGCTAGGGATGTATTTAATGAGCTTATGGCAAGTGAATTGCAACAAGAATTATTTAAAACAAAGAGTAAGAGTTGAAGGAAGGGAAGCAATAAGGACAATTTTTATTTTTTTTTCATTTTACAATCATGTGCTTTACAAAGTATGTTCTTTAAATTAATGGCCCATAAGAGATTTTTCTGGATTGAAGTAGGTTGATTGAATAATCAAATTCCACAGCCTAATGGAAATAATAAACCTTCTAAAGTCCAACCTTGCAAAAAAAAAAATCCCACTTGAGTTTTATTGGAGAGAATTTTATATCAATGCGAAATGAGACGGCAAGCATGCATGAATAATTATTTCTACTTACTGTTCTCATTAAAGAAAAAAATGAATATCAGTCTTTTAGTCAGAAGTAAAAATTCTTCCCCTATCATTATCATTAACTTGACTTGTTTTATATTTTTTAAAAAGTAATACTTTTAAATTCTTCCTTGAAGTAGCAGAAGGAATAGGCAATTTTCATCAAACAAAAGGGGTCCACTTTTTCTTTGATCAAACAATTATCTTAAGTTTTCAATGGAAGTGTTACAAATATTCTAATGGAAGGGTAACATTTGGGTGCCATGTGGATCATCTTCCACTTCAACATTCATTCTCAGATATGAAAAACCTGATTATAAAGATATGAAAACCTTTTGTCTGTTCATGAACACCAAAGGACTGGAAGCTGCCCCAGAGTGAGTAAAACATAGTCCCTGTCCTCATGGATCTTACAATTTAGTGGTTAAGAAAGTGGTGGGAAAGCAGTGGTTTTGGGATTCTGAATGACTCCTTTTGAGTCCTTAGAACACAAATGACCTCCATGTCACTATTTTCAAAATCTGTGGAGAGGGGCGCCTGGGTGGCTCAGTCAGCTCAGCGTCTGTCTTTGGTTCAGGTCAAGATCCCAGGACCGCATCAGGCTCCCAGCTCAGTGAGGAGCCTCCTTCTCCCTCTGCCTGATCTGCCTGCTGCTCCTCCTGCTTATAAGCTCTCTCTCTGGCAAATAAATAAAATCTTAAGGAAAATATGTGGCAAGACTTCTGTTTCTGAAAAGATGGAGTAGATGTACTTTTCCCTATTTCTCCCACTAAGTACAACTAAAAACTCCATAGGGTCTGTACAAAACAAACACAATTAGACTCTGCAAGGTAGAGGGCAGGCAGATTGACCAGGGAATTTAACACCACAGTGAATTCCCTGGGTTTCTTTTTCACCTCATCTATCCCACATTCAGAGCTGAAGAAATTGGCAACAGAGAAACACCAACACATACCGACCCCCCTCCTCCCAAAAAAGAACACTTCATCAAAGGTCTTGTCTCTACTGAAAAGGCCAGAAAAGGGGCAACATCATAAGGCAGGAAACTTGTAGAAAGTAACTCCTCTGTTCCAGCCAACACCACAGAAAATTCTAAGGTCCCATCTCCACTCATGCCTATAAAGGCTAAATGGGGAAACAAGACTTCCATCCTTGACAGGCCATAAAATGATACCATATAAAGATACCCCAAACACCCTCGCCAGAGTTATGTCAGAAAAGATCAACTAGGAGCTGAGATTTTCATCTTTATCAGTCAGTCACGGTGCCAGTGGAGGTCATGTGGAGCATCTGCCCTTTTACCCCCACCTGGAAGTTACCAGACATCAGTCGTATTCCCCTCTGAGGAGGTGTTGGAAGAGGACTACTGCAGAGTCAGGGCTTTCATCACTATCCAGTAATGACAAGGCCACCCCACCATGGTGTCAGTGGATACCTAGCGGGGAGCAGGAAGTCCCACCTTATGCAGCAGTAAAAAGGAGCTCTCCCCCTCAGGTGTCACAGGAGGCCCAACGGGGAACTTGGATTTCCCTTCCACCTGGCAGTATGGGCATATCTTGTTGGAGTGTGCTTTGCTTCATTGTGTCTCACAGATACTGTGTTTTTCACAAATTGAAGGTTTATGGCAAGTTGCTGCACTGAGCAAGTCTATCAGTGCCATTTTCTACTAGCATTTGCTCACTTCATGTGTCTGTGCCACATCTGGTAATTCTCACCTTTCAGGCTTTTTCATTATTATTATTATATTTGTTATGGTCATCTGTGATCCGTGATCTTTGATGTTACTATTACAATTGTCTTGAGGCACCAAAAGTCATGCCTGTATAAGAAGGCAAATTCAATTGATAAATGTTGTGTGTGTTCTGACTCCACCATCTGGCTGTTCCCTCATCTCTCTCCTCCTTGAGCATCCCTATTTCCTGAGACAAAACAGAATTGAAATTAGGCCAATTAATAACCCTACAATGGCCTCTAAGTGAAAGAAATAGTATATCTCTCACTTTCAACCAAAAGCTAGAAATGATTAAGCTTAGTGAGGACGCCATGTTCCAAGTTGAGACAGGCCAAAATCTAAGCCTCTTATGCCACACAGCTAGCCAAGTTGGGAATTTAAAGGAAAAGTTCTTAAAGAAACTTAAAAGTACTACTCCAGGGAACACACAAATGATAAGAAAGTTAAATAGCTTTATTGCTGGTATGGAGAAAGTCTCAGTGGTTTGAACAGAAGATCAACCAGCTACAACACTTCCTTAAGTTGAGACCAATCAGAACCAGGTCCTAACTCCCTTCAGTTCTCGGAGGGCTGAGCAAGGTGAGGAAGCTACAGGAGAAATCTGGAAGCTACCAAGGGTTGCTTCATGAGGTTTAAAGAACAAAGCTGTCCCCATAAAAATGCAAGATAAAGCCACAGGTGCTGATGTAGAAGCTGCAGCAAGTCACCTAGAAGATCTAGCTAAGATAATTCATGAAGGCGGCTACACTAAACAACAGATTTTCAATGTAGATGAAACATCCTTATATTGGAGGAAGATGCTGTCTAGGACTTTCATAGCTAGAGAGGAAAAGTCAATGCCTGGCTTCAAAGCTACAAAGAACAGGCTGACTCTCTTGTTAGGGGCTAGTGAAGCTGGTGACTTAAAGTTGAGGCCAGTGTTCATGTATATCTGATAATCCTATGATGTTTAAGAATTATGCTAAATCTACTCTGCCTGTGCTTTGTAAATGGAACAAAGCCTGGATGACAGCACATCTGTTTACAACATGGTCTGCTGGATATTTTAAGCCCACTGATGAGACCGGTTGCTCAGAAAAAAAGACTCCTTTCAAAACAGTACTGCTCATTGATGATGCACCTGTCACCCTATCACCTGAGAGCTCTGATGGAGATGAACAATGAGGTCCACGTTTTTTTTTTTTTAAAGATTTTATTTATTTATTTGACAGACAGAGATCACAAGTAGGCAAGAGAGGCAGGCAGAGAGAGGAGGAAGCAGGCTCGCCACTGAGCAGAGAGCCCGATGTGGGGCTCGATCCCAGGACCCTGGGATCATGACCTGAGCCGAAAGCAGAGGCTTTAACCCACTGAGCCACCCAGGCGCCCCAGTCCACGTTGTTTTCACGCCTGCTAACACAACACCCATTCTTCAGCCTAGGGATCAAGGAGTCACTTTAATTTTCAAGTCTTATTATTGAAGAAATATATTTTGTAAAGCTACAGTTGCCATAGATAGGGACTCCTCTGATGGATCTGGGCAAAAAAGTTGAAACTCATCTAGAAAGGATTTACCATTTTAGATTGAATAAGAATATTTGTGATTCATGGGAAGAGGTCAAAATATCAACATGAAGAGGAGTTTGGAAAAAGTTGATTTCAAACCCCATGGTTGATTTTGAGGGGTTTGAGACTTCAGAAGGGAAGTAGGTGCAGATGTGGTGGAAAGAGCAGGAGAATTAGAAGTGGAGCCTGAAGATGGGACTGATTTGCTGTAATCTCAGGATAAAACTTTAAGAGATGACAAATTGCTCTTTATAGATGAGCAAAAACAGTGTTTTCTTTGAGATGGAATCTACTCCTAGTGAAGATACTGTAAAGAGTGTTGAAATGACAACAAAGATTGAGATTATAAAAACTAAATCAATAAAGCAGCAACAAAGTTTGAGAAGATCCACTCCAATTTTTAAAGTTCTACTGTGGATAAAGAGCTATCAATCAGCACCTCATGCTGCAAAAAAATTGTTTATGAAGGGGAAAAAAATCAATTCAGTGAACTTCATTATTGTCTTATTTTAGGAACTTGCCACAGCCACCCCAACCTTCAGCAACTACCCCTTCACCAGTCAGTGGCCACCACATCGAGGAAAGACCCTCTGTCAATAAGAAGATTATGACTTGCTGAAAGCTCAGATGACGATCAGCATTTCTAGCAATAAAGTATTTTTAATTAAGGCATTTACTTTATTTTTTATTTTTTTTAATTTTTAAAAAAGATTTTATTTATTTATTTGACAGACAGAGATCACAAGTAGGCAGAGAGGCAGGCAGAGAGAGAGGGGGAAGCAGGCTCCCTGCTGAGCAGAAAGCCCGATGCTGGCTTGATCCCAGGACTCTGGGATCATGACCTGAGCCGAAGGCAGAGGCTTTAACCTACTGAGCCACCCAGGCGCCCTACATTAATTTTTTAGACATAAAGTCACTTGCACACTTAAAAGACAACAATATAGTATAAACATAACATTTATATGCACTGAGAAACTAAAACATTCATGTGGCTCACTTTATTGTTATGGTCGTCTAGAAACAAATCCAAGGTATCCTGTAATAAGGTGCCCTCTCTCTTTCTGTAAGGGTCAATACAAATTTAAAAAGAAAAAAAAATGAATTTTCCCTGGTATAAAAAAGGGAAAGCGACTTTTCTCTACCCTTCCCTTTTCTTACAGCATTTCCTTAAAAAAAACAAAACTTGCAATTGTGATTTCTTTTTCTGACCCTTTCACATGTATGCAAATCTTTTTAAAAGTAAAAAAGCTTCTTGCCAATTTATAACCCAGGAATCTTTTTTCACAAGGATTTGGAAGCCATATCTTTGGGCTGTAAATATCAAAGAAGATAGTGCTCCTACCTCCTAGTTTCTGTGGAAGAGAAGGAGTCTAAATTTCCCAGCATCGTTGCAAAACTACTTCCTGTCCTAAAGATAAAAGAAGTTTCATTTTTATTTTGATATATATTATTTCCATATTTATATATAAATATATTGAATATGTACATATATAATATAATAATATAACATGAACATATTAGTAACAGGTAAATTTTAGTTAAGAATAAAAAAAATCAGAGACAGAGAGGGCCATTATATAAGGGAAAAGGGTTAATCCCTCAAGAAGAGAGAGCAGTCCTAAATGTGCATATCCCAAACAACAGAGCTGCAAAATATGCTAGAGATATGGGCAAGACTGTGTATCTGGAGTTGTTCTCATTGGGAAGCAGAGGAAAGAAATGCTGGAGAGAGCTAGGAGATCTTGATTCCTATTCAAGTTCTGTCACTCAATAGCTATGCAACCTTGGACAATTCACTTAATCTCCTTGTAATTTGGTTTCTCTATTTTCTAGAAAATGTGGAGTTAATAGATGATCTGTAAGTTTTCTTCCACTCTAAAATTCTCTATCTCTCAGCAGTCAGGTAGTTTAATATGTTCTGGACTTTGATAATTTTCAGAACAAACACAAATATTAATGATGATAATTTTAAAAATTTATTTTATATTTCTACCCAATATTTGAAATGGTTTATACGGAGACAATTATATAGACAAAGTGGAGGTTCTGAAGCTATAGTCAACAAATTTTAAAACAAACCATGTTGCAAATGTCTTGCTTCAAAGGGGACACCCACTTTTCAAATATCCTTAGAATATACTAAATTGCACCCTAAGCCTAATGCTCATATTCCAAATTGATAATGCAAGTTATTTAAAAAATAGGAACCATAGTTGAGAGAATTTGGCAGACCATATTTCCACTCTAAAACATTATTCTGACTTTGAATCATGAGTAGTATTTTAAGACAAAAATCCAATCAAATCAGAGCAATCAGTGGAAATACTATATTTACTATCTACAGTATTAGAAAATACTACTCCTTTTTTTTTAAAGATTTTATTTATTTACTTGACAGAGATCACAAGTAGGCAGAGAGGCAGGCAGAGAGAGAGAGAGAGAGAGGAAGGGAAGCAGGCTCCCTGCTGGGCAGAGAGCCCAATGTGGGGCTCGATCCCAGGACCCCGGGATCATGACCTGAGCAGAAGGCTCTGAGCCACTGAGCCACCCAGGCGCCCCGAAAATATTACTCCTTAAAAACTTGGAAATGACCTCCTTCAACTCCTTCTTTATACCAGTGAGGAAATTAGTAACAGAGAATTTGAGTTATATACTGAATAGTAAGAGCATTGGATAAGAGACTCCAAGTCTCCTGGTATTTCATTATGTCTATGTGGAAGCTATTACGACTACAACCAAACCATAATGTAGACTGGGTAGTAACTTTCAGAATAACTTTAATAGATACTCTTAATTTTCCCACATGTAAAATAAATAAACAGAAGAAGCTAGAATGTAAAGAATAAATCTTTAATAAGCTACCTGTTGAAGTGAAAGGTAAGCAACCAGTAAGCATTTTCAGAGCAATTATCAAACCAAACTTCCCATGCTTCAACTTGCTAAAAAAATATAGGTATTGTTTTCTTCAATAAACAAGGAGGAAAAATAAAGCAGAGAAAAACTAATGGATGTTTTCAAGCCATTATAGCACATATATTGATTTTCATGGGGTATTAGAACAGATGCACTTTTTTTTTTTTTACAAGAATACAGTTTCATTAAATCTGGAAAAGTACACTGTAGTATACTGACAGGTGCCCAATAAGAAAGTTAACAAGCATTTTTTTTTGACCACTTAACTCTGTAGGGTACTGTACCAAACACAATGAGATGTCACAAAATAAATAGAAGGTATGACCTCTGACGTTGTAGAAATTAAAAATAAAACTGGTGTATACCAATGATTTTAGAATGTGTGATAATCTGCCATAGTAGGTGAGCAAGGAAAGTCTTATTTCCCTCACTCAGTTGAGAGGTAAATATATTCCTAAGTATTCTCAGCAGTAAGCTAAATGCCTCTTCTTACTCACACTATATTTTTGTAACTATAATTTAGTAATTTCTCTTGGATTTTAAGTAAATGTAATTTTTTAAAAAATTTTCATTGTGTTACATTAGTCACCATACAATAAAGTAAATGTTAAATGAAGAAACTCTTTCTCAAATTCAAATGACAAGGTTGATTAAGATGGTAGGAGTTAAAACCCCAGGGTTTGGAAGCAGTCTCATCTGGGGCCAAATGCCATTTCTGCCTCTCTAACCATGTGGCCTCAGGGCCCTAACATGCCCTCCTGGGTCTCAGATCTCAGTGTCTCCCATCTGTTAAATAGGGATAGTAAAAGGCTAACCTCAGAGCATAATTGTACAAATTAAATTATAATACATTCAAGTGCTTGGCATACTTCCTAGTACATAATAGTTGCTTAGTAAATTTTAGCTATTACTAACATTAATGTTAATAATCCATTATTAATTCCGAAATTTGTTAGAATATATGAAAGAAAATTTATAGTTGGGTGCTATTTCCTCTGTATTATTAGAATATGGCAATAAAATGGCACTTAAAAGTAACTACAATCTGCACAAAGTTCGCCCCTATTTTCTCTCAACTATTTCTTAATACACTTCATCCAATTTCTCAGAATAAAGAGACAACCTTTTAAGACACTTGATTTACCCGCCTATATAAAAGATAGATACATACGTATTTATTTCACATCCAGTGCAAGACTATATCATCATGACACTCAATGAAGAAAAATCTTATAGTTTGTAGCAATTGATAGCTTTTAGAGGCACTCTAAATCCCATGAGAGTGTTCACTTCCATCATTTCTATCCTTTAACTTATTTATAAAGGTGCCAGGAAATTTGTCCTTTTACTGAAAGACAATTTTACTTTTGGCTAGAAGATAAAGTTTCCTGAAGGCTGTCACTCAAACAGCCATTTTATAGTATGGAACATCATATCTAATATATGAATTAATATAAAGCCAAAATGTACTAGAGTCCCTCATTTACCAGAGGCCTTCAATTATTTATCTTGGCAAATGATATTTCTTTTTTCTCAACTTCATGTCAAAATAGTTGTGAAAACAGATTTACATACAGCCCAAGGGAATTAATTAATTTTTTTGCCTTGTTTTTAGCACTCAAAATTACTTAGCTATTTCTAGAGTTACAGTAACATATGTACAGGTATTAAAGCATCCCCTCACTGGGAATGTCCCTTCCCCTTCTCTACCATTTCAGATCTCACCCTTTTGGAGAGCAGTACTCTACAATGGTTAGAAAGATGAGCCAGACTTCAGACTGACTTGAAACTCTGCTCTACGGTTTACTAGCTGAATATCCTGGGGGAAAATTACTGAACTTCTCTAATTTTCACTTTTCCTTTAAATTAGGATTATTGTAAAGATTTTAAAAATATGATGTAAGTAAAGCACTCAGGAGAGTACCTAGTACTTTGAATGTACTTGATAAGCATAAGCTATTTTATTATTATGACTATTCTTCAAGATACAGCTCAGACATTATCTTTCCCATGAAACTTTTTTTTCAAAGATTTTATTCATTTATTTGACAGAGAGAGGGGGCACAAGTAGGCAGAGAGTCAGGCAGAGAGAGACGGGGGAGCAGGCTCCCTGCTGAGCAGAGAGCCCCATGCGGGGCTCGATTCCAGGACCCTGAGATCATGACCTGAGCCGAAGGCAGAGGCTCAACCCACTGAGCCACCCAGGCACCTCTCCCATGAAACTTTTATTGACCTGCTGTCGTGGGACAATCATTCATCTCTGACTTTTCTTCACATGCAACTCTATGCTGGTTCTCCAATTTGCCAAGTTCCTTAGCTTTGCAACTCCATTTGCTAGCCTTGAGATAGTAACATATAGATGTGATCACGTATGTGATGTCTGTTTTCTGGGAGGCTAAAGTGGAACATTTGCTCTTTTCTTACATGTAAGTTCAACTTCTTGAAGATTTTTAACTCATTGGATCCCAAACTTAGTAAGTGATTTTTGCTAGATAGGACAGAGCAGTAGCTTTTATTTTGTAATTCATGAACCATTAGATGGTCTGAATCTGCAGAAACTGTCAGTAAAACATCATGTATATCACAAATATGCATGAGTATTTATCTGAGGCTGTGTTTCAGGTTTTCTGTTGGATCTTCAAAGGGGTCCACAATCTAACTCAAGAAGATATGGAACACTGATTTAGAGACAGATTTGTGAACCAACTTTAGCATCTGAATAGGACTTCCTAATATTTGTTTTATGAGCTATCCTTACTCTTTGCTTCATTTTTAAAAAATTGAGTTCTTTTTTAATTTTTAAGTTTTTAATGCTCATATTCTCCTTTAAAAGTAAGTAGCATTTTGCCCTACTAACTGCCAAAACAGAGTAGGCTCATGTCGATCCCTTTCTTCTCAACATACCTGACAGTTACATACATGCATTATAAAGTTTTAATTTTTTAAGAGCCCCTTGTTTTATTTAACAGATATGAATTTGGTGGCTCCTTTGTGCAGATAAGGTTCTAGGACCTGGGGACTTAAAATTTAAGCAAGACAGACAAGTTTCCTCTGCTTCCTATATTTGTTTACTAACACAACAGCCAGATGCTAAACACATAATTTGATTAAATAACGGGTTCATGATATAATTTTAGCTAATGCCATGAAGAAAATGAAGCAAGATAATGGGATAAGAAGAATGGTGGCAGGCTGCATTCCATTTGGTCATTTTGGAGTTTCACTGAGGAAATGATGTTTGGCCATAGTCATAAAGTGATCTAAAGCAGCCAGCCATAATGAGAACAGGGAAAGAACATTCCCAGCAGAAGGAACAGCAAGCACCAAAGAACAAGCCTGACATCCTTGAGAAGCTGAAAGGATTCATTAAAACAATAAAAACAAAGTAAAAATCTTAATTGGTTTAGGCAGATTAAGGTTACATTTTATTTTTATTGCAGAAAATATAAAAGATACAGAAAGTATAAAAATACACATCTCACAAAAAGCCTCTTAAATGCTTTTGATAGTTTGGTATATATCCTTCTAGATGTTTTAGATGCACATATAGAAAGCAGGAAGGTATAAAATATCCTGCTGTGTATAATTTTTTGTTCTCTCTCTTTTTTTTTTTTTCCTTTCCCTACTTGATTTATTGTGAGGAGCATCTTTCTGGGTCATCAAAATTATTCATGACATAATTGTTAATGACTGCATATTAATGCATTATACAAAAAGTATTATCTATTATGTAATCAACCCCTATGTTAGACTTTTAGGT
The DNA here is from genome assembly GCA_004024625.1 of Mellivora capensis. Classification (NCBI taxonomy): domain Eukaryota; kingdom Metazoa; phylum Chordata; class Mammalia; order Carnivora; family Mustelidae; genus Mellivora; species Mellivora capensis. The sequence continues at coordinate 23,802 of PISX010015548.1, forward strand.
TGTTTTTAAATTTTTTTTTATCTGGAATAAATTCCACAATCAATATATTTATGGAAATATCTTTGTCATTATCTTTATATAGTTTCTTGGATTGGAAGTATAGAAGTAGAATTCATTTTGATCTTCAATGTCAAAATAGCACAGAGCCTGTCTTAGACTTGTTAGTTGATGCAAATTTAATATAAAAAATAATCTTTAAAGAACCTTTTTCACCTACCACTATATATCAGTCATATATATTTAAATTCATATGTTCACTGGTCATTTAATAGCATTCCTCAAGATAGAACACCATTCTAGTCTGCAGGAGAGTGGTCTTTAAAGGGGAAAGAAACTTTTGTGATTTAAAAGATGTCTTTAGTGAAAAGACCTCCCAGTGGCTCACTAAAATTCTAACTACCAAAAATCTGCGATTCAGAATTTAGGAAAAAAAATGGGCTTCTTTACGATTCAGTAACAGAAAATCATTCCAAAGGTAACATAACATTTTGGCAATGATGGATCTATTGAAATTTGTACGTACAACTTTACTTTGAGATACCTTGATCTCCACTGTGTTTTGGCAACTCTCTAATCCACTTGATTATTTATTGTCTTTCTATCTTACCCTAGAGCTATTTTTGCCCAGCGGAGGAGCAACATCAATAAACTACAAGATTTTATTAGGTTTATCCAACAAATGCCAATCTCTCCTGTTGGGCTTAATTTGTTGGTCTGTTATCATGATTCTTTTAATATATCATTTACTGACCTTTCCTTCTTAATATTGTAGAGCCTGTGTAACATTAATCCTTTTATGTACTTACACTGGAAAATGAATTATTGATGCGTAATGGCCATTCATGATAATTATGGTGTTGCTGATTAATACATAAAAAGAAGACATGTAGCTAAGCAACTGAGGCAACACACTAAAAGCTACAGAACACCAAGTTTTATTCCCTTGTTTTCCATTGACTTGGAAGACCAACTTGAACAGGCAACTTAACATCTTTCCTAATAAATACACCCGTATGATGATGCATCAATGCTATCTGTCAAGTGGGAATGATATTCTGTATTGATTCTTTTCTTGGGTGATAGAGTATGCGTCTAATCAAGCTCATTTTAAAGCCCTTCACAGATACAAATGCTATAAAAATATTGAATAAGGCCTCTATGTTCACTGGAGTAAAAATTCTTCTTGAAAAATATATTTTTAGTTAAGGATTGTAAGAAAGAGAAAAATATTTGTCTTCTGTTTTAAAAGAGGAACCACTCTTACGACTCTTACCTTATTTTTTTCCCCAAAAGTGAGGACTGAGAACAAAGGGAGAGCTACTAAAATAAATATATCTAAAATTAAATTAGATACCCTATTTTTTATATGAGTATATTAAAAGGCCACTACAGAAACTGTGCTGGCCTAAAAATTATTGAAGACACACACACACACACACACACACACACACACACACACACGACCATTAGAATTTGAAACTCTTTAATATTCTGCTCAACTTAGGCTTCTTATGTTTGGTTTGTTAAAAATATCTTCTAGGAATTTCTTTTCCCAGTCTGTTGAGATTAACAATTATTTCACCAGAGAGCTTTTTCAGAGAGGTATAGAAATAAATCAGAATTCCACAGCCTAGCGGAAGCTGTGAACTACAACATGGAACATCTTTGACGGTCATTGGGGTATTTTCCCTTCTCATCTGTATGTTCACTGACTTGCCAACCATACCAAAGCTTCTATAATGTGTATAAGTCATATCCAAGAGGAATTACTTTTTTCTTCTGAAGCCTGGAAGCTTAGGCATGCTTGGTTTTGACTTTTCAAACAATGCATTGAATATTTCATAAGTTAAGAAATTTAACTTTTAAGGCAAGAAATTCATAGGAGGATTGGTCCCATATCACCTTTATTTGTCTTTGTGCAGATGTGTATGGGTTTTGTTTTTATTTTATTATTTAACATTTTTACCCTTTCCAGAATTAGTTTGGATGCATGCAATGCATAGCAAGCCCTAATGAGAAAAGGCTTTGTTCAGGTGCTATTCTATAAGGGGTGCTGCTTACCTGATCCTCCTAGTGTTGGCACCAGAATCCTGATGAATGTGCTTGTCAGAATACACACAATTTTTCTTTTGTAATACCCACAGAGGTTCCTAAGCTTGGAACTTATTCAGGATAAAATAAGAATTAGCTGAGATTAACTTAAACCAAAATATAAGATTGTTGTAGGATATATATATATTCAGGCTCTTTTATTGAAAGCCTAATTATTTTTGCTTCTACTTCTATATGATCCTGAAAGAAGGGCATGGGGATATTTTCCTTCATCTCCTGGAAAGGTATGGAGATGAATTTGTCTCACTCCTACAAAAGAAGGAATAATAATTTTGCTTACTAATACTTTGGAATATGAATTTAGGAGCCATATGAAGTCTACTGAGGAAAGAGGAAAAGATTTTTGAGAGAGGAAGAAGAGAAAGAGGGATGGAGGGAGAAGGAGAGGTATAAGGGGAGAGAGGGTGAGAAAGAAAGAGACACAGGGAGTGAGAGAGGAAACAGAAAAAGCCTTTCCTCCAACTGAAAGGAGACCAGTAGAAGTAGATGGGGTGAGAGAATATAAATTCATCCTCAAAGTCCAAGAGGAATTGTTCAAGAAGGGAAAGATAAGTGAGTGAAACTTGAAAAGAACACTGAAAGAGATATTACCTGAAGGTCCAGAAGCCAAATGGTAGCTCAGTCAATACGTAGGAATGGCCAGTCCTGATTAGAGCAAGAATCTCCCCCTTCGGAACTCCAAAGCCTTGGCTAGTTGACTCTTCCAACTGCACCAGTAACTATTACCTTACAAATTGAACACACAGCAAATATGGTAACTGCCTTTTCTACAAATCTTAGCAGGATATCGGCAATATTGCCTCCCCATTTTTAAGAAGCTAGAAGAGCAAAGATGAGCAGTAGTGCTCCACACTATGGATTTGACCTGAAGAATCTTCAGACTCCATAAGCTCAGAAAGTGATAACAACAACTAATATTGATTATGTTAATTGTCTCAGGGCACCTGGGTGGCTCAGGTCATGATCCAAGCGTCCTGGGATCAGGCTCTGTGTCAAGCTCCCTGCTCAGTGGGGAGCCTGCTTCTCCCTCTCCCTCTGCCACTCCCCCTGCTTGTGCTCTCTCATTCTCTCTCTTTCTCTCTTCCCCTCTCTCAAATAATTAAAATCTTTTAAAAAATCATCTCAAAGGGCAAATATATGTATCATCATATATACAAAGGCCAGATCCACTATTCAGAATGGTCAAGTGGTGATAGTTTTAAAAATATTTTCTTCATTTATTTGATAGAGAAGCAGGGAACCCAAGGTAGGAATTGATCCCAGGATCATGGGATCCTGACCCAAGCCAAAGACCGACACATAACTGACTGAGCCACCCAAGGGCCCCAAATGATAACTTTTAATATTTTTTTTTCATTTGGGAACATAGTAATTTCTTTTTTTTAAAGATTTTATTTATTTATATACTTATATAGAGAGAGAACACAAAGAGGGGTAGGGAGAGAGGGAGAGAATCTCAAGCAGACTCCACGCTGACCTGGACTCACTACCCTGAGATCATGACCAGAGCTGATGCCAAGAGTTGGACACTGAACTGACTGAGCCACCCAGCTGCCCTGGGAACACAGTAATTTCTAAAATGGGAATTATACTTGTTCACAATGGCAAGCATAATAAGAGGAGTCCTCTCTATTATGTAAAAATAAAGACTGATGGAATTTAAAACTACCTGACTTAGAAAGGATTTTAAAATCTTCTAGGCAAAGATAAATTCCATTTTATTCCTTTTCCCCACCCCCCAGCCATGCTTAACTCCTAGTAGGAATACTGACAACACAAGTTACTAAGAAAGCTCATGGCATTGCCATTGTACTTATGGTAATATTTCAATTATTACCTCTATCCTGGGATATGAATTTAACAGCCCTTTCCTCTGCTACAAAGGTGATTTGTATCCACAAAATCTCACAACAGTAAAATCCGGGGGGAAAAAAAATCTGGACACGTAGTCCTTTTTGTGTTCCTAATAATACTCCTTTAGGTGTCAATTTTTTAAAAAATATTTTGTTTATTTATTTCACAGAGAGAGAGATCACAAGTAAGCAGAGAGGCAGGCAGAGAAAGAGGGAGAAGCAGGCTCCCCGCTGAGCAGAGAGCCTGATGCAGGGCTCGATCCCAGGACCCTGAGATCATGACCTGAGCTGAAGGCAGAGATTTAACCCGCTGAGCCACCCAGGCACCCCCATTTTTTTTTTTAAATCAGACTAAAGAGCCTGCCTTTTATTCCCTACCTGGTGAAAAACATACCGAGAGAAAAAAATAATCTGCCTTAAAATCAGATGACAGCATGTTACTCAAGCAAAGAACCATGCAATTGCCTAGCAATGGTAATTATAGAGTGCTATATAACAATTAGTATTTGCTAAGCAATGGGGAATTTCATATGTTAAGCTGTCATAACAGTAGGTTTTATTATTAGAAGATGTTGTAGTTTAATGGGCAAACTTTGGATTTAGTGTTAAAAGGTGATAAGTTAATTTTATAATTGGCAACCATCTTGTTTATGGACAAGGTGCTTAATTACTTTGCTTCATCATCTTTTGAAATATGAACACTCAGATTTTTTTTTTGGAACACTCAGATTTTTAAAGGACAGTTTGAAATTACACATAAAATAAATCTATTGGTGTTAAGATTCCATCATCTGGGGATGATCTTACTTTTAGGATTATTCAATCTTAGGCTTGCTTTTTTTTTTTTTCCTTTCTCTTAAAATGGAGGCAACAATAGGACTTTACCTCTTTGAACTGAAATGAAGAGTAACTCACATAAGATAATGCTTATAAGTCATTTAGCAAAGTACTTGATAACAAATAATGCTTAGTGAATATTACATCTATGATTATTATTTATTATTTAAAATGTCCTACAAAGGATGAAACTTTTTCTAATGTTGAGGATAACTGTCAAGATAAACCAAAAGTTCTGATTACACTTCTACTGTGAAGTAAAAAAAAAGAAAAAAAATTAAGCCATGAGATAACCCTTGAAATAAAAGTATAAGGCTACAAATAACTCATTAGAATATATGAAGTTTACATTTACGTAAGAGTCTTTTACAACTGATTTTGAGCAGCATGGCTTTTCTCCAAAGTCTCATATTTTTCTCTTTGACCTTCTTAAAGATCTGCCAAATAGTAGCACTAGTTTGAAATGTTATTTTGAAAACTATAAATAATGTAGGCTCCTGGAAAAAATAAAAAGGGTGCAATTACCTGTCTATTCTGATGAGGGGTACTAACTGAATACAAAGCCATCTGTATATAAAATTATTATACTTCAGTAAGAAAAACAATAGCCCTAAAACACGTTTTTTGAAAAATACACTATAGAATCATAATGGCAAATAGAATTTGAAAAGCCACACAGCACATGCATTTATTTAAGGCCTGAATCATTTCTGGAACATTCTTGATAGCGAGTCATTCAGCCCACATTTATATACCACCAGTGATTGAAAACTTACCACTTTCAAATCATTTCATGCTGAAGTTAGGCAATAGGGGCACCATGGGAGAAGCACAGGTTTTTGGAGTGGGAGACACTAGATTTATAATCTGGCTCAGCGAGGCACAATGAGTATCCTTAGTAAAAATAAACCATGGTGCTAAGTCTCAGACTCATATGTAACATGTGAGTGATGGTCTCTACCTCTGATAGCTTTCTGAGTTAACTTGGCTAGGTCAGTTGTTTAATTAATCACAAAGCCAGGTTTTGCTATAAAGGTGTCTTGTAGATGTGGCTAACATCTACCATCACTTGTCTTTAAAGGAGATGACCCTGCAATTGCACTACTGGGTATTTACCCCAAAGATACGGATGTAGTGAAAGGAAGGGACATCTGTACCCCAATGTTCATAGCAGCAATGGCCACGGCCACCAAACTGTGGAAAGAACCAAGATGCCCTTCAACGGACGAATGGATAAAGAAGATACGGTCCATATATACAACAGAGTATTATGCCTCCATCAGAAAGGATGAATACCCAACTTTTGTATCAACATGGACAGGACTGGAAGAGATTATGCTGAGTGAAATAAGTCAAGCAGAGAGAGTCAATTATCATATGGTTTCACTTACTTGTGGAGCATAAGGAATAACATGGAGGACATTAGGAGAAGGAAACTATAAGTGAATTGGGGGAAATTGGAGGGGGAGATGAATCATGAGAGACTCTGGACTCTGAGAAACAAACTGAGGGTTTTGGAGGGAGGGGGGTTGGGTGAGTCCAGTGGTGGGTACGAAGGAGGGCATGTATTGCAGGAAGCACTGCGTGGGGTGCATCAACAATGAATCTTGGAACACTGAAACAATAAAATTAAATTAACAAAAAAAGTAGACTGCCCTCCATAATGTGGGTGGGTCTCAGCAATGCAGTTGGAAGGCTTTAAGAACAAAAACAGAACTCTTGAAGAAGCAGCAGCTGTGCCTCAAGATTGCAGTGTCAACTCCTGCTGAGTTTCCAGCCTCACCTGCCCTACTGGTTTTGAACTGGTCTGACCTCATAGTTTATCATCTCTTTCTCTCTCTCTATTGTATCCTCTCAACAGATAGATAGATGATACATAGATAGATAGATAGGTAGATAGATGGGTGTTTTAAAATTTTCTATGCAAAGATAAATTCCATCTTGTTTTTTTCCCCAACAGGAGTGACATGACAAGTTTCTAGGAAAGCTCACAGCATTTCTGTTGTGTTCACAACAATATTTAAATCATTACTATCATGACCATATATAGGAGTATATTATATATTTTATGTAATATATAAATTATAGGTATATAAATGTATCAAATGTAGACATAGGATATATAATAATATCCTATTGGCTTTGTTTCTCTGGAGAACACTGACTGACACACTACCTCATAGGAATACATCTTTTGAGGATAAAAAGGTACTCAATAAATCTGACTCCTCAGGGCCCTTTTCTGAACATTATCTGAAAACTGTTTTCTTATAGCCTCTCCTGTTAGTCAAAGTTCTAACAGAGTAAATGCAGTGTATGATCCTATACAGGAACTTGTACTGGTACTACCAATAGTATGACTGGGACCACTGCTGAATTCAATGTGGGCTATAAAGTATTACCCCTAATTAATTTACTGTATATATGTAAGAGAATATTCTTGTTTTTAGGAAATATGCACTTACGTCATTAAAGGGTACAGGGCCATGCCATACGTAATTTACTCTTAAATGGTTCTGGAAGAAGACGTACTGACTAGAGAATTATAAAGCAAATTTGGTAAAACATTACAATGGATAACGTTAAAAACATTGAAAACGGATAAAATGTTAATTCTGGATAAAGAAGACAGGTGAACTCTCTGTACCATTCTTTCAACTTTTCTGTGTGTTTAAGTTGTTTTTATAAAATAAAAATTATACAAAAGAGGCAAAGGAACAGGGTAAGTAAAATGACATAAATGGGCCCAAATAAAATCCTTGGTCTTTTTTTTTTTTTAAAGATTTTATGTATTTATTTGAGAGAGAGAGAGTGTATGAGAGAGCACAAGAAGCCTGAAGGGGCGTGAAGCACGGAGGAAGGGGAGGGAAGGGGGTGGAGGGGTAGAGGGAGAAAGGAAGGGGACCTGAGCCAAAGGCAGAAGTTTAACCAATGAACCAGTCACTCCCAAGGCCTTGGTCTTCCTAGCACCTTTCTCAGAACACCTGAACCAGTGTGGTATTGTTGATCATACCCTTGGTGAAGCTTCAGACTGACAGACTCATCAATAATCCTGTTCCTTACAAACTGACTGAACCCACAGTCACATTCAAAGTGGGAAAGGGGGTTTGGCATCTGAGATGATCAGAACCAAGCTTGAAGATGCCCATTCAGTCACTCTTCCATCATTGGCTTAAATTTTCATGTGCAACTGATTTAGTAGTAGTTTTAAAACTGGATGTAGTTTAGTAACATTTAAACTTAGTCTGTTTTTTCTTCAACATGCTAACCAATTATCTATCATTTCAAAATGCCTCCCAAGTTTGGGCTTGTTAAACCTTCTTCTTGAGGGAAATGAGGCACCAAGATGACCCAACAGGCCCCATTTCATAAAACACCCAAAAGGACCATTGACTGCATCGTAAGGAGGTTGTCAGCACATTATTTGAAGTAAAATGTTTCATACAGAATGAGCTTTACTTGGAGGGTTACTTGAAAAAAGTTACAATTTCTAGATCAGTTGTCCTGCCATTTTCTCTGATGCAAGTAATCATGACCCACTTAATGGAAAGGAAAGACCATGCAGACCCTGCTGTTTTTCAGAGCGAAACTGGCACCTCCCACATTGCTCTCAAAACTCAGCTTCCTAGAAAATGTACACTTGGTTAGATGCCCTACGATTTCAAGTCCAACTAACATAAAGTTGACGGGGATTTGCCTTTTCTCTTCTCTACCTCAGAGTTCTTGCGGCATGTACATCCTGTGGTTTCTTTCTTCCCTTTTCTTGATATCTGGATGTTTGTGACCTTTCACGTAAAGGCAATCCAACCAGAAAATAAAAACTCAATCTGGTTCAGCTCCTTGCTCGCTGCCTCTTTAGAAACTATAAAGACTTAGGTAAGAATGTCCACTGGCACCTAAGAACTTCCACCTGACACAGTCATTCCTGTCCCTTGTGCCCTGAGTAAGCACTGACCATTACTCATGCCCACCTGAAAGCAGCCCACATACCATCATTCCACACCAAAGGACAGCCACAAACATCTGAAAACAATGTACTAACCGTGCCCCTCTGCACATTTATCTAGGGCAAACCTATCACCAGAGAACAAAGGAGACGTTAAAGAACTGTGTTACTCATGTCTTCAGAGTGCAGAAAGGAACAGAAGAATAGGTTCTTCCAGATTTCAAGATGATACGAAGTCCTGTTGATGTACAGTGAGCAAGATGTGACCTTCATAACAGTACCTTTTTCTGCTACAGCAAAGTTGTGGACTGTTTCAGTTTCTATTTCAGAGTGAAATTGCTACAGAAGTCTCTGTTTTTTGTTTTTGCTGTTCTTGATGAAACATTTAAATCCATTAGTGTACCAACCTTTTTCTCCTTCCAAACCTTCCTCATGTTTCATCTAATCAATCCTACGTATGGCTGCCTAATTCATCTTCCCTCATTTTACTCCTTTGCTTAAAAAAATAAACTCTCAAACCTTCAAGTCCAGAATGAATCTCAGACTCTCTCATCTAGGCTTTAAGCTTCTCTAGAATTTGCTACAACCACCCTTCCAATAACTTACCTCCTGCCCTCTCACACCAGCTTTCCACACCACTCTAGACAAACTGTTCCATGTGTTTTCCTCTAAATACACCTTGCGCTCCTCCACCAGAGGCCTCTGCTGGCAACCTCTAGCCTGTGGTGTCATCTTAACCCCCACCTGTCAAGGCCCAGTTTCCATGTTTTCTCTTTTAAGAGCCCTTCATGATTACCTCAGACATAAACTCTTTCTATACTGTATTTCTGAAGTGTTTCCCACATGGCCCCATAACCCATCCTCCCACTGTGGACTTCAGGAGGCCCCCATTTCCTTCCAGGGCATGGAGCTTAGCACAGTGTCCAAGAGCAGAGGCTGTAGACCCAGAGATCATAAGTTCAACTCTCAACTCCTCCATCTGAGCAAGTTACTTATTAATCGTTCTGTGCCTTAGTGTTCTCATTTATAAAATGGGGATTTAAAAAGGTACCCACTTTACAGACAAGGACTAAATGTGTTAATGTTATAAAAAGCACTTAGACTGATATAACACAGTATCTACCATACGAGCATCCACCAATATTAGTGTTATTTGTGCACATCCCTTACACACATACAAATGCAACAGTGCTTTGCATATAGACACTCTAAAAATATAGGCCCAACAAATATCAGAAAAATCTAGGCAGCTTTTGAAGACATGCTCTTGATTTTCTATAATAATTTCTCTTATGCCCTAATAAAAACTGATTTTTAAGAGGAGGACGTCTGGTTAAACACTCCCTTGGCTAAAGATAAATAAAATTTTAAATTAAATTATAAAAAAAACTGTGAAGTTATCTGAGGCATGGAATGGAGACTTATAAGGTAGATACTCAGAGTCATGCAGGAAAACTTGGTGATAGAACACCCTAGAAGAGAATTTGCATGATATTGGTAAAAAGATAAAATATCACCTTGCAGGTTTGCAGGTTATTACATTTATTTAGCTGCGTGATTTCATAAGAAAGTCAATGTGCAGGAAATCAGGGGTCCTACATTTTATTCCTGATTTACCAATGAGTCCATTTTGAGTATAAGAAGATTCTCCAGGTAGCCTAAAATAAAACCGTGGTGTTATTTTTCCCAAGGCATGTTTCTGATTTGTAATATAATGTATATCAAATTGACAAAAGGCTATAAAGTTAAATCACATTATTACATTTTAAATCAATTGCCTTTACCAAAAGAATTACGAACACATCAGGTCAGGACTACATAACCAATGAACTCACAGTTTCCACCTGTCAAAGTGAAATTACAATACACTCTTTAGACATTATACCTCAATATCTGGAAAATCATTTAGCACTGATTACTACATTCTCTAGTCATATATCATCCACATGGAAGGATAATTTTGAATCTATGGTTTTGTGTACAAGTTCTGAGTGATTTTCTCCATTTATCTGTCTTATCTCAACTATTCACTTCTTCATCCACAGCCCCATGTAGTGGGCACACAGAAATACTGGTACTTCCCAGAATGCACCCTGTTCTTCCCAGCCCCTCAAACTCTTTTTCCCTCCTGTCATGGCTAACTCCCACACACCCTTTAAATTGCAGTTCCAATGTCACCATTTTCTCCTTTCTAGATTTATCTGAGCAGGGTTAACCATGTCCAACTCTCATGTTTCTGTAGTGCCATGATCACACCTCCATTTTCCTATTATTATAATTACTAGTTCATGTCTACAACTTGATTTTAACTGTGGAGCCCCAGAGGAGTGGAATGTGGATGAATTCATCCCTTGGTCTATTGTGTCCAGTAATAAGTAGGTCTTCAATAAATACTATTTCAATGAGTGCATGGATGAGATGCTCTCTTTCTCAAAGGAACATTAAGCTTTCTGTCCATGTTAATCTCCTACAGATTCAACATATCTTACTTTTACATAAAACAAATCTTTTTAAATTTTCTTGTAAAATGTCATGTTTGTCAGAGACATCCATTTATACTTTTCAGAAAACTTTCTTCTTTCATCTGAAAGTCTCCCCCAAATTACTTAGGGGTTTTTATGGACAAAGTGAATGCTTTCATGTTTAATATTATGATCTTGCATTTGACAGCAAAGTAGGTTTTCTGAATTTCACAACCGTCTTTTTTATCAATAATCCCTCCCCCATCTACCCAATAATCACAAATTATTCGCATACACACACAGTCCACTGTATTAGAGTACTTTCTTTCCCCCCATTTCATCCGTGTAGCCATCCATCCATCCAACCATCCACCAATCCACTCATCCATGCAGGTGACAATGACTACTATGCACTTATTGTCTATTGGGGCCTGAGCTCAGGACTCGAGATCCAAGGATTAAAAAGACTAGCCCTCACAGCACACAGTCCACAAAAGACAGGCAGGCCAAATCACCACCACCACCACAAAAGAGAACACAAGTCCTATTAGAGAACAGTATGAAGGACAAAGGGTGAAACAGACAAAAGCAGGGACTCTCTCTGATAGTTTGTTAAGAAAGATTTGAAAGACTTCAAATGCCATACCTCTAAGGATCTGAAGACGCCCTGGTGTCACCCAGGATCATCCTCTCCACTGACTGTAGCAAAGGAACAGGAACAATGTCCTAACCTCTCCACGGAATCGCTCAGTTGTTCTCAATTATCATCAGGAAGCACTTTATCTGAAACCCACAGAGCCCTTTCCCCCTCGGCTAGCCTGTGGGGTGATGAAAACATGGGAGCCGAGCCTATCAGTGCTTGTATCAAGCCGCTGAAAAAGTTGTAGCCCATGAGTCATGGCTCTTTTCATGTGTTTCCAGATCTGTGGGAGGAGAGGCCTTTGGCTGGCAGCACTGGCAATCTAGCACCTATGATCATCACTGGGGGAAAGAAAAACGCTGGAGCCACCAGGAGAGCTTCAAAATCCTCCCACCTCCCTAAAGTGTGCCTATCCCCAATGCCACCACCAGACCATGCCTCAAAATAGCATGAGAGCCCAAACCCACATTTTCAAAAAGAGGGACAAATAAATTAAGCTTCTGCCACCCACCTCCCTTATGTGCAGCTAAGGAAAATCAAATGAAATAAACAAGCAAATTAGCAGCTGGTAGGTGAGCTTCAGATCACGCATATGTTTTGAAGGCTCTGCCAAGGGGTTCTTCCTGAGTTGGATTTGTTCTGTTGGGAAGATGATAATTAGAACCATACTACTAATATTAATGCCTAACATCTATTGAAAGCTTACTGCGTACCAGACGCCACACTCACAATGCATGTGTATATTCTATTCCATTGTTAGAAACTTCACAAGGTATGATGGGCATCCAGACTTTACAGATGAGGAATTTAAGGCTCCAAAGGGCCTAACCCATTTGCCAAGGTTCAGAAGGGCAGTAGGTAGCTGAGCAGATTCTATCCCCATTAATGTCTTAAACCTGTAGCTCATAAGCAATATACTTGGCAAAAAATGAAAGAAAATATATTCAGGTAGGATCATTAAAGCATGGATGTTGCTCCCTATCATGAGTTACTAAGCAACCTATAAATTCATGTGATGTTTTGGCAATTCAGCAACAAATTCCTCTTGACCTAGTCATTTCCCCCTTGCTCTATATTTGTAAGAAGTAGTCAAAAATACTTAGGACTTCTGAGTTGATTAATCACAGAGGGAAAAATAATTTTTCCCTATTGTTCCTAGTTTGGTTAGGTCATGTTTTAGTCAAATTATTACTCTTATATGTACACATTTACAAACGCCCTTAATCTACTAAGAATTTAGTTTTATATTATTACTTAGCAATATTTAGAAAGAATTTTCCATATTTAGAGAGGAACAAGTATTTTCAGTGTCTGTAATCAGCAGTCTAACCAATAAAGAAAAACATAGCTCTTGAAATAAGTAAGAAGTGAGAAATTGGGTATCTTTCACTTAACAGTTATTACTCTTCCTCAGAGATAACACAGAATTTGTAAATAGCATATTTATAAAATATTTAAAAAGTTTGGATGGAAGGTGATTTAAATAGCTTTAACAATTCTTTAATTTAAATTGGAAATCTACCAGGAACCAGCCCTCAAAGGAGATCACAGTGGTTTCAGGTGGGTTCCAGAAAAAGCCTTCCCTATGGTACTCTACATGGTGAAAAAGAAAGTAAAATGTGGTGTACTCATTTTTTTTTTAATATTTCATTTATTTATTTGACAGAGAGAGAGATCACAAGTAGGCAGAGAGGCAGAAAGCAGGCTCCCCGCTGAGCAGGGAGCCCGATGCCGGGCTCAATCCCAGGACTCTGGGATCATGACCTGAGCCGAAGGCAGAGGCTTAACCCACTGAGCCACCCAGGTGCCCTTGGCTGCGGTGCCTTCAGTATCTGGGGCAGCTGGAGAGAAAAGAGGCATCTCCAGTAAAGGCCCTGAAGTTGTTTAACTCAGGGTGCCCTTCAGCCAGCATCATCAGCATGACCCAAGAGTTCTTCAGAAAATAGGGTAACAGGCCCGATCTCAGGCTTTCTGAATTAGAATCTGCATTTTAAGATAATGCCCAGGTGACTTCTAAGCACACTGACATTTGAGAAACACCGCTCCAAAATGGTCCATCAAAGTCTACTCAGAACACCTGCCATGTGCCACGGGGCCGATGGACAGCGGAGCACACCTGCAGTCGACTTCCCTGAACTTTCCTTTATTCCTTCTCCTTCTCACTCCATGTCACCAAATAGCAGAGTGCGGTCTGTGGACTCTCTGAGTTTGTCTCACACATCTCTCTCATTCTTCCTTCTCCATGAAGTTGCCAAGCTTATTCCTGCTTCTGGCCCTCTGTAGTTGCCGAACTCCTGTGCCATCCAACAGCCTTCTTCTCCTCAATAGTCAGGTTTCAACTTGAGTATCTCTCCATGGAGCGCCTCCCTGATGACTCCCTCCCATAGTTCCCCACATTTTCTTTCTTCATTCAATTTACAATCCCTGAAGATCTTATTTGCATACTTTCTATAAAAGCACAAAAACAACCTTTAACTATGGCCTTTCTTCCTTTCTTATTCCCTTTTCCCCTTCTTCCCTACTTCCTCTGCCCTTGAACCTTGACTAACAGATGGCAAGATTAATAAAAACACCTTTCAAAAGGAATGTTCTAGGATTTTTTTTGGGGGGGGTGGTCATGCAACAATGACTACAGGAGACACCCAAGGAGAAAACAACCTCCGACCATGCCAACGGCAAGAGCTAGAGCAGCTGCAGATGCAACTGCTTCCTGAGTGGGACCACAGGGACAGGCACTCCTCTCCTCCTCACACTGTAAAATCCCACCTGGCTTTGACCTGGAGAGTTATCTGGTTTTCAGCTGCTTCTGATGCATATGGGATGATTAAAGGTTTCAACCTCTTTTGGAGTCACTTGAATTATTTTCTTTTGACATCATTCATTATATGTCTCTCTCCATTAGAATGCAAGCTTTATACAGTCCTTATCTTTAGGGTCCATCTTTCTGGTTCCCCACCATCATGAGAACCTCGAATTATGCCTCTCACATCATAGGTGCTCAATAAATAATCTGTGGGCTGACTTTTACTTTAAAAGGCAAACCAGCTTGTTCCTAACAACCTATACAATTCGTTCTTGCCTATCATGTGAGCTGTCACACGTCCCCCTGCTCCTTGGAATAGACCATTTATTTGATACACCTTAGTTATCCTTGAATGCAGCCCTATTTACACAGGCTTTATGGCCTTAAGTATCATCTATCCTGTCAACGGAAAAAGCATAGTGGTCCTTTTGTAAAGACAAGTGAAACAGGGCTAAAATTTACCACACTCGAAAAGGGGAGCCACAAAAACTATCCAGAATCTTCCATTCAGGGACAATGGTCACTTAGTGTTTTGGTAACCAAGCCCCTAATCGTGAGCATTCTTTCAAAAGCTCTCAGATACCCGGGGGCCCCGGAAAGTCAGTCAAGGACTGCACAAAAAATTCCAAGCTACCAGTCGGAGGAAGGAGGACCCCAGATTGAATTCTGCCATCTTGTGTCTGTTTTGCTTCGCTCCTTGCTATTTCATTTAATTATCCTTTTGCAGAAGAGGAAGTTAGGGTTATTACTATGACTTTGGGTAAGCAAAGGTCCCATCAATACAGGGAGGGGAAGGAAACAGCTTAATCCTTTGGCAGCAGTTACAACTAAGTGAGTGGTTCCTGGCATTGCTATTTAGAAAGTAAGCCTGACAGAGCAGCTCTGTGATCTTCCAACAGGGCAATGTTTAGACTTACAGGCCACTTAGCGAATGTGCCAGGCACAGTTATGATCCCCTACCCGGAGAGCAATGGATAAAAAAGGAACTCCATTTTCCTCCAGATACTAAGCCCCATCTGATGGCAAACAGACTAACCAGGGGCCAGACTTGAGCTACGGAGAATAGTTACCAAAACCATTACATCAATCTTGGAGCAGAGAGGATGGGGAGAACTGGGTATATTTGAGAGCTAACATGGAGTCACAACTAGTATTTACTGTAGATGATGGTAATATGGACATATTTTTATAATTCATGTTATTGTATTACCTCAGTGACAAAGCATAAAAAAATTAGTTTTAACCATAAGTATCAAAATAATGTTTCCAAGACACCTATTTATTTTCAGCCATTCTCTCCTCTGTTCCACCTCTGCACCTTACGCAATCCTCTATTGTATTATTCTAAGGGCCATCTGTACATTTAAAAGAGTAACTAAGGTCCTTTTTGGAGAATTATTTTTCTTCCAGAAATTTGCAAATGTATGACTAATGTTTGGGTTACACTGACATCCAGATATATTTGATAGCACATTCTCCCTTTTTACTGAGTTCATAAATAACTTGGAAAACTTCCTCCATTATAAATTAGAAGAAAACCACATGCATAATGCTATCTGACCTGTGCATATTGAAGATTTTTCTTCACTTGCCTCGTAAAATTGGATTTATCTTCCAATTATTTCCAACTTCCAGGACAAATTCATACACAATTATATTAAAATGCAATTTCTTTGTAGGCCATTTTTGTTTGGTCAAACAAACTCATTCATTAAGAAGAAGTGTGATTAAGTAAGTTTTACATGAAACAGTAGGAAGTGGTAGCAGAGCAGCTCGCCACCCTGCTACAACACCCAACATGGTATGGTGCCTCTTTGTTCCAACCAACTTCAAGATTTTCCAGTTCCTACTGTTCTCCTTTCTTATGGTGGATATTTTCCACGGTAGCTCCTGTTCTTAGTGATTCTCACGTATATTCATGGCAGTTTTAACAGGGTTCTGGAAACTAATTATATTAGCTGCTAATGGGTCTTGAGAGTAGACAGACAGTTCCTCCTCATTCAGCTGTGGAGAAAGCTTTTATCGATTTCCTGTCACTGTGGGTATCTTCATCTCTAGACCCCAAGTCATGTCTATTTCTAGTTCAGAATGCTGGTCTTGTGTCCTCTGAAGTCCATTTTCTAGGTAGAGGAAGTCAAGTCTAATCATTCCACCCCCACGCCGGCCCTCTTTAGCTTCAGTCTCCTCCGTCTTCAATACTTCTTATGCCTGCCTCATCCTCCTTTGTAAAATCTATTTCATTTCTCCTAAATGATCTCCTTTAACTCTTAAACTCTGCTCTGACGTCACTGAGGGCACGTGAGTGTGTCTTCTGTTAAAGTACCGCACACATTACCTCCTCTAGCATTAAATAACCGCTCAAGTCAGATTCATCACAAGGCATTGAAAAAAAAAATGGAAAATGCAAACCCTGTGACTTCAAAAAGTATCAGGTAAAGTGAATATCATTAAAAGAATTTCAAGAGGTGAGAGACCTACCATTCATGTTTTTTCTATCTGTAGATAGCATGGCATCGCCACTATTTTACTCAAGGAAATAGTACAGGGTGGGAAAACCTCAAGGCTGCCCTGCTGCGAGGGCAGTCAGGATGTTGAGCAGAGTGCAGCTGATGGCAAGATGTGGCAGTGGAATGTGAACGGCACAGATCCCGTCTCAGATCCCGGGTCAACCGCTAACGCATCATGGTGGGCAAGTTACTTCAACTCTATAAGCTTCAGTCTCGATTTATAGACAATAAACATAATAATACTTCTTCACAGAGCTTTTGAAAATAAAGATAAAAATATGTAAGGTGCTTACTGCATGGCTATGGGTCAGAGGGATTTTACCATCAAAAATTCTGAAATCGGGGCACCTGGGTGGTTCAGTGGGTTAAGCTGCTGCCTTCGGCTCAGGTCATGATCTCAGGGTCCTGGGATCTAGTCCCGCATTGGGCTCTCTGCTCAGCAGTGAGCCTGCTTCCCTCTCTCTCTCTCTCTCTCTCTCTCCCTGCCTGCTTCTCTGCCTACTTGTGATCTCTCTCTGTCAAATAAATAAATAAAATCTTTAGGGTCAGAGGGATTTTACCATCAAAAATTCTGAAATCTTCACATCAGGAAACTGCTATTTTGGGATTTTTTAAAAAAGGATTTTATTTATTTATTCATGAGAGATAGAGAGAAAGGCAGAGGCAAAGGGAAAAGCAGGCTCCCTGAGGAGCATGGAATTCGGTGTGGGACTTGATCCCAGGATCCCGAGATCACAACCTGAGTGGAAGGCAGATGCTTAACCCACTGAACCACCCAGGCACCCTATTTTTGGATTTATGATGTGATATAGCCATAGGATTTTTAAATTTTGGCCCCGATATCCATTTCTTTTCTTTCTTTCTGTTTTTAAAGATTTTATTTTTTCCAGAAAGAGAGAGAGCACTAGTGGGGGATGGAGGGGGGTGG
Source organism: Mellivora capensis (assembly GCA_004024625.1). NCBI lineage: Eukaryota > Metazoa > Chordata > Mammalia > Carnivora > Mustelidae > Mellivora > Mellivora capensis. Next base: position 41,890 of record PISX010015548.1, read on the forward strand.
GGGGAGGGGTGTCAGGGCAGAGGGCATGGGGAGGAGGCACAGAGGGAGAGGGACAAGAAGGCTCCACTTTGAGCACAGAACCCCAAGTGGGGCTCGATCTCTGGACCTAAGATCATTATGACCTGACCCGAAATTAAGAGTCAGTCCTTTGACTGAGCCACCCAGGCACCCTCCTGACACACGTTTCTAATCCAGTTGCTCACCACCCTCACTTACTACACACAGGGCTACAGTCACAGGGCCATGTTCATGGTTCCCATACAGACCAAAACACTTCTATGGCTTTGCTCATTTTCATTGTCAGTACTGCCTCTCTCCCTTACCTTCATCCCTCCTTGTAGATCTAGATCCTGCCTTGTGAAGATTTCCAGGTTGCACTGGGGCTCAGTCAACTCACCTGTCTCTCAACATCCATTGCATATGTAACATGCCACTTGCCAATACCCTCTGTTGGGTCTTATCCCAGGTATTTCGAGAGATCATCAAACGGAGTCAAAGTGGACTGAACTCTCACTACTTTACTTTACTCATTTCCCTCTTCCTTCTTCATCATAACACTGAGGTTCCAGTTAGGTACTGCTCTTGCCCTGAGCACTGATGCCCCTGTATGATACCTGGGAGGTTTGCAGACCCTCCTTGTCTGAGTGAATAGCCAGTGATTAGCTCCACCCTCTAGTTCCCCAAACCAGATGCTATTCCTGAGGCAAAGTGGGGAGCAATGCCTCCATTCCTTTTTGTTATCTTCTATTAAAGGATACAAACTTTGTATCCACTATCTTATAGATGTAATAGTAATATCTCATGAATATGAATATCTTCCAAGTTCTATGCCACTGCTCTTTATTTCCCTCTAAAATTCTCATATGAGTCAGTCGTGAACAGAAATGCCACATTGGGGACAAATTCAACCAGCTCATCACATCACTCTGCTCCTCTGACGACTATGCCTTACTTATCAAGTCAGGTTTGTCCACCGATTCTCTTCCTTCAGATTGTCTCTTCCTGGGAGCACCCCTAGTCTTTAGCTCTGGCAGCTGCCCAAGAAACTCAGGTTTTCCCAAATATGAATTTCCTGAATGGACCTAGCTTAGACATAATCTTAGAACACATTTATGTGTTCGTTTATGGTGCTCGTTTAAATCATTCATTCCTTAAAGTGGTAATTTACTCTTTTATGTTTTTGTCTTGTCTCTGCATCTAAATTGTAAGTTCCTTTTAGGACAATGGAGGGTTATCAAAAGCTCTGAGAAGCAAAGCACTATGTTATGACATGATAGATGTTAATAAATATTTTCTGAGCAATTCTGGGGTGATGTTAAGTGGAGTGGTAAACAGAATGTCAGACATGTGGATGAAAGGCAAAGTATGAGCCTCTGAAAATGATATGAAAATAGTGTGCAGAAAGTACTCATTAATTCAGCAAGCATTTATTGGGGTGCTATTAAATGTTCATCACTCCATTAGGCACTGGACTACAATGTAAATAAGACATCCCAGTGCCACAAGGAGATCTCTGTGTAATAAAGGAATTCAAAATGTTCAAAGGTATAATTTTTTTTGCCTTAATGACTACAACAAATATAAACTTAGGGGATGATGGGAACATAAGCTGCCAAGAAACCCAAGAATGTTAAAAAGTTGTGAATTTCAGTTCCTACAAGTAAAGAGGAAGTTACTAGATCCCCTCAAGATCGTCTTTGTGTGATTTCCTTTTTATATGACTACTACTTGCAAGTTTGTTTCAATTCAGACACACCATCCCTTTGCAGAAGTAGAAGGTGCAGAATAGAGGTAAAAACCTGGAAGTTGTTTATATACCAGGTTTATCTGAGTGGTTGGTAATGCTTTGGGGCAAGTCTTTATGCATTCAGTAGTAAATATACTTGGTGTTCTCCTCCGTTCAAAGAATGAAAGAACTGGGTCATTCTCCCTGGAAGCCATGTTAAGGGGCTAAATGCAATATGCTGGGCTTGTGTCCAGTTTTCGGTAGTGACTTTTCTATTTGAATAGCTGCAAAATGTACGTTTTTCCTAAATGCCACTTGCTTAATTCTTCTCTGGGATACTCAGGCCTTGAATTGACTCACATTAGATGATTAAAACTCAGTGATTATTTTGTTATGTAACAACAACCTTACCATTTATTTCTTTTTTTATAGCAATGTAAGAGAAACAATATAACATTTATTATAATTTTTTAAAATGGTCCTTTTTAAGAGTTTCATTCAAATACAAAAACATTTATTTGACCTGAAAACCCTGAAAAGTAGCTGCTTTAATTTTTTTTTAAACAGGAGGAGTTACTGAAAAAGAAGATAAGGGGAATGTGGATGCACGGGCAGAACACGGTAAAATTTACAAACACCTAGAGCACACTATAAAGGTCACTCTTTGCCAGAAGGAAGATAATTTTATTTTAAAGTATTAGTATATATATATATATTATATATACTAATATAGTGTATGACTTGGAAATACTGGCAAGGAATTTTACTTCTGATGTTTTAAATGTAATATTCAATTTTGAATTTTCAGTCTAATTAATTCCTAAAGTAAATGAGAGTGCATATCCTTTTGTTTTGAGCATTAAAAGCCTCAGTTGACTATTAAAATATATCCAGTATAGTAAAATGTCATATGCATATTCATTCTTTCATCAGTTCATTAATTTACTTATTCATAAATACATATAAAGGGGCTTTAGGTGTTTTTTTTTTTCTTTTTTTCTTTATTTTTTAAATTTATTCAATTATCATCATCTCTATTTGTCAGGGTCTTTTTTAGGGGTAAAGATTGCCACAATAAGAAAGAACCAGTGCCCAGCCTTAAGATGTTAATAGTTTGGTGGGAAAGGGAAACAGAGATGTGGACAGCAGCTAATACAGAGGGAAGTGAAATCACAAATAACAGTGTTACTAATTGATTTATACTATCCTAAGGCAGATCTGGCAGATATTTACATTCACTTCTATACATCTGGCATTACTTGATTCTGATTTGTAACAGATTTGTTTCTAGGCTTAAACTGTAAATGTCTCCCTAGTATATTCAAACCTTAGCGACTGGGTTTCTGTATCTGGAGGACTCCTGTTTGAACCTGTGATGCTTTTCAAATAAGAAACAAAAGTCCTTGTGAAAAAGGCAACCCGACTTTGCTACTGATCTTTATAATCCAAGCATCTGAGGGAATTTCCCTGTCCAGTTCCAGAGTTCCACTTCAGTCATGCCCATGATTAAATCTCACAAAGCATGCCAGATGCAAAGGCCAGCCACACCCTGGGTGGAATATGATTAGACTTGGCAACTAGGAAGGTACTTAATGCAACTACCTTCTGATTCATTAGAGAACACAGTTTGAAACAGGTGATTTCCAAGATACGAGTCTCTTTACTAGTAAATGCATCGGATTGACTAGAATGAGTAACGGGACATATCTCACAAGGGTGAGACAACTATAGCTTATGGGTGAATGATATGCAGAATTTTGGACAAATGAGATCTAACTATAGTTTACCATTCCTTTCAGGACAGTTCTGTCTGTCTGTTTGTTTGTTTTGGAAGTTCTCCAAGACATGTCTTTCAGAAGGTTCTGGCTTGATTAAGAATTCTATCTGATGAAAGATCAGATGGAGAAAACCCCTATCCATTCTGCTGATTAAGCATGTTTTCATTCTGCTGCAAGCTCATCCAGGAAACAGAACATTTTTTTCAATAAAAATTATTATAGGTTAGCTTAAACATTATACTATAATAACTATACTCTCTTGGCTTACCTCAAATCACATTTGATAAATGAATTTGTATCAACTATAAGCAAATGTTCAGAAGTAGGGTAGGAGACCTTCTACTGGAGGATGTTTTCTGAGCTTTAGAGCCTAGCTGAATTCCAGTGACACAGAATCATGAAAATGTATTTAAACCCTGAAAACTTTTCTCTCCGTATTAGTGTTCAATGTACTTTTAATTGCTTGTATAAATACTATCATTTTTATGGAATCACACTTTTGAGTCACATTTCAATACCATCTGCAATATTTCCAGTACTCCAGATAGAACTTTTGTTTTGAATCTTGATAATTTACATCATATTTGGCAGCCCACAACATTTTTACTAAACATCCTAGAACTCACTGTTCTTTTCAACCATCCCATAATGGCATTTCAGCTAAGTAAAGGCAAAGATGAGTAGGGCTTGATTTCAGTCATCCAAACTGACAAAGAATGATGTGACATAGTCCTAATGTAACTGAGAAGAAAAGGCATATGTTCACTTACACATGCCAGCTCTGTGCGATACAACCATTCTAGAAAAATAGGAATAAGCTAGAATTGCTCTCCACCTGAAAGGACTCACGTTCTAGCAAGTGAAACAGATGTGGTAGAAGTCTGTTCAAGGAGTCAACGAGGACAAGAAAGAACCAGACATATATGACAGGGAACAGCAAACACTGCAGTAACAATGGGACCAAATGCAGTGCATGCATAGGACAGTGTCTCAAGATATAAAAAGCATTACATATGATACGTTAAGAAATAAGTGCTTTATCCTCAAGGTATGGGAATGACATGTTGAGATCTGCTTTCAGCTGTAGGTTTGACTGGGTGGCAGACAAAACCAAAGAAAAGGAAACTTTAAAAGACAATTATGGCAAAGCATTTTTATTTTTTTTAAGATTTTATTTATTTATTTGACAGACAGAAATCACAAGTAGGCAGAGAGGTAGGCAGAGAGAGAGGAAAGGAAGCAGGCTCCTGGCTGAGCAGAGAGCCCGATGAGGGACTCCATCCCAGGACCCTGAGATCATGACCTGAGCCAAAGGCAGAGGCTTTAACCCTCTGAGCCACCCAGACGCCCCTAAAAGCAAAGACAATTCTTACGGTTTCTTAGAGGTTCAGCTACGGATTCACCCCCCTTTATCAAGCTTCCCTGAAGCCTCTAGTCCCCCAGGACTCTCTCTTCCTCTGAATCTCTGTTGTTTCTGTCCTTGACCCAAGTTCCTGCCTCGCACTAACAGCACTCTGCCTTCTTTCTTTTTTGATAAGTTCACATATTTGTGTTGCTTGGCATTGGCATCATAAACTCCTTAAGGGTAAAGTTAATATTTAAAGAGTGTCTGTAATCCATGTGGAGGTGAAAGCAGACAGAGTGGGTGGAGACTATTTCCTCTGGTCTAGCACCACCCACCCCCAAAAGTGACTTCCTGCAAAAGTCTCCTGATGATGGTGCTAATGATACAGCCTAACACTAACTGGCTTTGGCTTCATAATTAAGGTTGCATTTTGAATGTAGAAAATGTAGTCTGTGTATAGCATTCTCCTACCAAGAGTGTGAAAGTGAGGTTACCCTCTGAAAAGTAGCTCCCTGGTAAAAGGAACTCTGTCTATAGGATGTGCCTGAAAATTACAATGTCTCTCTGCTTAAAAAAAAAAAAAAGAGAACAATGTCCAGATTTTGCTGGACTAAAGAAGGAAGTGATAACCTCCCTATGGCAGTTACTGGAGGTGATGGTCTGCTTGGATTGAAACACTGGGAAGCCAAAGCAGGGGAAACAAAAATGTCAGTGTGCTGCTAGGTTGAGGAGGAGAGATAAAAGAGGGAAGAGTATGTGTGTCTGGTGTGGGGGAGGGGGAGAGGTAGCTGAAGGAGGGGGAGGAGGAGGAAGAGAAGAAGGAAGAGGAGGTAAAAAAGAAGGAGGGAGAAGAAAAAAGAGAGGAGAAGGGGGAAGGAGAAGCAAAAAGACAGGAGAAAAAAAAGAGAAAAGAGAATGAGAATATATCTGGCCAAAGCCTATGTTCTTGACACCAGAGTTGTAATCTGTGGGAAAAGACAGTTCAAAATCATTTCTGTTCCTCTGACCAATAATTCTCTACTTATTCAGGAGGGGAGTGGCAACTGTGGCAGGCAAACTTAAAGTCTTCCTTTTTGAACCAGTCCTTATCATCAGTCTCCACACCAGCAAAACAAAATTGGCCACAAAACCCTTTGTACTTGTAGCACCCACCTCCAGGCCAGTGTTCCACAGAGCTCAGCTTGGAAAATGATCTGTTATATTACTCTGGTGCTCTCTGTGAGGGGAAAGAAACACCACATAGATGAAAAACAATATATGGCTCACATGATTTTTAATTTGGCCATTTATGTAAATATTCAATAAATTATAGGTATATAAATATGTATATGTCACTTATGCCAAGAATTTTATGTGAAGTCTGTGTATAAGTTTTCTCTTCCTTGTTGAAAAGGGGAAGCCAGTTTGCCAAATGAGATCGTTGGCAGCAAATTTTTGTTCGGAGTCAGGGCCCATTGTAACACTAGCAGTGATGGACCCCCCAGAAAAAGAAAACCCCTACTTTTTTTTTAAAATTTCTTTTCAGCATAACAGAATTCACAGTTTTTGCACCACACCCAGTGCTCCATGCAATGCGTGCCCTCCATAATACCCACCACCTGGCTCCCCCAACCTCCCATCCCCCGCCCCTTCAAAACCCTCAGGTTGTTTTTCAGAGTCCATAGTCTCTCATGGTTCATCTCCCCCTCCAATTTCTCTCCACACCCTTCTCCTCTCCATCTCCCCATGTCCTCTGTGTTATTTGTTATGCTCCACAAATAAGTGAAACCATATGATAATTGACTCTCTCTCTGCTTGACTTATTTCACTCAGCATAATCTCTTCCAGTCCCGTCCATGTTGCTACAAAAGTTGGGTATTCATCCTTTCTGATGGAAATAATAATAATCTATAGTGTATATGGACCACATCTTCCTTATCCATTCGTATATTGAAGGGCATCTTGGTTCTTTCCACAGTTTGGCGACCATGGCCATTGCTGCTATAAACATTGGGGTATAGAAGGCCCTTCTTTTCACTACATTTGTATCTTTGGGGTAAATACCCAGTAGTGCAATTGCAGGTTCATAGGGAAGCTCTATTTTTAATTTCTTAAGGAATCTCCACACTGTTCTCCAAAGTGGCTACACCAACTTGCATTCCCAACAATAGTGTAAGAGGGTTCCCCTTTCTCCACATCCTCTCCAACACACATTGTTTCCTGTCTTGCTAATTTTGGCCATTCTAGCTGGTGTAAGGTGGTATCTCAATGTGGTCTTAATTTGTATCTCCTGATGGCTAGTGATGATGAACATTTTTTCATGTGTCTGATAGCCATTTGTATGTCTTCATTGGAGAAGTGTCTGTTCATATCTTCTGCCCATTTTTTGATATGATTATCTGTTTTGTGTGTGTTAAGTTTGAGAAGTTCTTTATAGATCCTGGATATCAACCTTTTGTCTGTACTGTCATTTGCAAATATCTTCTCC
>PISX010015549.1:0-49200 GCA_004024625.1 Mellivora capensis
TTTGTTGAAAAGAGAAGATAAAGTAGAAATTAGTGGCTAAATTTAAAGTAAGGGATTAGCTTTTGAAGTTTTTGATTTATGCAGCCCGTGCTCTCATTTGCATAAATAACTGAGTTTTATAGAGTTTAGAGTTCCCTCACTCATAGATATTTTTTTTGTGGGTTATTGCCCTTAAAAGTATTTAGCCATAATGGAAGTCCTCTAAAGGAAATTCAGCCTCTGAAATGAGGCTGGCAACTATGACGCTGAAGATGTGAGAGGCACGATTTGCCCCCTTTGGTTTAATGATGGCATTGCTGCCTTGGTCACAAGGTCTCTTTTGGTCATTTAAATGGCAGAGGAACATGAACCCAAATCATAGTGGTTTGTGCATTAATAAGCACAACAGAAAACCAAATTACAAAGCTACGCTCTTCCTGAAGCTGTTAGCTTGCCGTAATGTTTTTCTGTAGCAGTGACAGATGCTTTGATACCTACATAACCTCCAGAATAAGAGTTTAATGAATGTAGTATTTATACAACTTTGGAAGCCTTGAAATCTGTGAAATTCATTTCTGTGATTCCTTAGAGTGAGACATTAGCATTTCTGCAAAGACAATAATTTCCTAACATTTTACCTCCTATCTTATGGAAAATCTCAGGAGAGCTTGATTCTGTTATTAAAAAAAAAAAAAAAAATCAGATCCAAACAGAGAACTATAGAGAAGTGAAAGAACAAAATTAAAAAAAAAAACAACCACTTTCAATGAACCACTGAGCGCTGTTAGAGGAATGGGGAAGAGTTTCAGCCCCTTGGATGCTTTCAATCCCCTCACCCTATCACTGCCCTGTTCCTCCAAGAGAGCACCTGTTGAGGTAGAAGCCCTGCTGTGAGTTTCCACAAAGTTCGATGATCCAAATGATGTAACATTGTGAGCAGCAACTGCACTGGCAGAACATTATCATAATAGCCCGACCTCCTGAGCTTTTCCTGATTACCTGGATCTTACCTCCCAAAGGGAAAATGACTTCAAAGACTGAACCTCTTGCCCGAGTTTTTCAAAGATTCAGGAACTCAAAGCTACAGACTCTCCCAGCTTGCTTTCCACATGCAGGACAAAGCCAGAAAATGAGCTGAGTCCCCTTGAGAGCTCAGGAGGACATGGAAGCAGCACCCTCTGCTCGGCTGGTCTTTACACACAGAGCTGCACGCTTGACTCTGTCATCATAGATACCAGGAAGAGGAAGACTGGGGATTCCTCTTTCTCTGCCCCACCAACCAGTTCCCCCCTCTCCCATCCGGCATTGTTTCTACTTTAACATTTTTCAAACAAAGCTTTAGTTTCCAAAGTCCATTTGGAAAGTCAAACAGATTAGAGTTTCAGAACAGTGCTAGCCCAAATCCGGTTGAAACTTTTAATTAGTCTGATGTTATTTTTAGACTCCCTCAAAGCTTCATAATTGAGCCCTTTGCAGTTGTACAAACAAATAGAAACCTTGTAAGATCTTGAAATTCATGATAGTTTACTAATGAAGTCAGCTTGGAAAACTCTTCATTGAATATTGTAATTTGATTGCCATCTTATTCTGATTGGACCCTGGTTTTGCATTTAAATGAGTATGTATTATTTGAAATGCAAAACAGCATGTTATCTGGGGTATTTTGCAAGAACAGACAAGATTAAAAACATCTAATGTTCCATTTTATAAAAACATTACAAAATGGAAGTGCAGAGCTGACTTTTAAAATTTATTAGTAACAGCTTACAATAATTGGACATTAATTAATCCTAAATTACAAGACATTTCTGTGGAAATGCATATTACATTCTTCCCATCAGTACTCAGCAGATTCATTAGTAGTATTATTTTTGTTTGTGATACTGAAGGCACTAACAACAATTTTTTACCAAAGCAGTCATGGTTACAGAATTGACTGTTACTCGTTTGAGTTTAACACCATAGATCACCAATTACTGATTCTGCAACAACTGACCTTGAGTATCCAATTAAAAAAAAAAAAAAAGCTGCTGCCGTAGCTAAGGCAAGCTGAATTCAGGAATCAGGGTCTGTGTCGGCTTGTTCCAAGCTTTGATTTTTTGTCAGCCTTTGTGTTTTAGACGGATTGGAAGGAATTTTCTGATTCTGTAAACCCTTATTTTTATTTCTCAACTGTGGTTTTTGTGTCTTACATAGAAAATTGTTTTCAATCACATCACCCCCAAAAAAGAAGATTTCTGTTTGAGAGAAGCGTGGCGGTCTCTGGCAGCCTTCTCTGTATTTGATTGTTTGGTTGTCTGAAGTTTCCATGACATCTATTCTCACACACATAGAGTTACTCATAATATATTATACTGAATTTTTTTTTCCTCCTTTAGGGATTTTGCTGACAAAGGATTGTCAAAACAGGACCTTGGACATATAAGTGTATTGTCCAGGTATTTGGAATAATTCTTTTTTTTTTAATTTTTTTTTTAAATTTATTTATTTGTTAGAGAGAGAGGGAGAGAGAGCAAGCAAACACAGGCAGACAGAGTGGCAGGCAGAGGCAGAGGGAGAAGTAGGCTCCCCGCCCAGCAAGGAGCCCGATGTGGGACTCGATCCCAGGACACTGGGATCATGACCTGAGCCGAAGGCAGACACTTAACCAACTGAGCCACCCAGGTGTCCCTAGAATAATTCTTAATTATTGAGATATTATAGAGAGTGGGTTATATTCTAGGGATGGCTACTTCATGTGGGATTTGCACTGTGAGACAAAGATATTCTTTCACCTGATTCATATCCCTGACCTTAAGTCCAGCAAGGTCTTAGTGAATGTAGGAACAGGAGTTCATAGAGGTCTCCAGGAGTAAGAATGAGGGAAAAAGGTAGCCATGACAATGCCCACAACAGCGGTAGAGACAATAAAGAAATGGCATGGCTCTGGACCTATACTCTTTGGCCAGTCTGTGTGATCCTGATTTCCATGGTCATTCAACATCAGTGCAGCTCTAATGGGTGGTTCCGATCAAAGTGTTCTATCATCTGTGGAGTACACACAAGTACCATTGTCATTGGATCCATTTGGTGAACTGTGTCAAGGTAATTTTGATTTCTGAGGTTCTAAGGTAAGTGAAGGGCTGCACTTAATCCTTCTTTCCCAACCAAGTGGTCATGAAGGCATGAAATACCAATTTATTAAATAAGAAAAATCCAAATGTTCTGAGCTCTGATAAAGGTTAAAATCAAATTGGTTAAAAGAAAAGACACATAAACTTTGAGAGCAAATCTTAGTATGAATGGGCATTCTGCTAACATAGGGATCACACACTGGGTCTGGACTGATTTTGACATGAGGGAAGGTGCTATTTAAGCCCATATCTTATGAATCTTGTTTTATGTGAAGGAGGAAAGAGACATCTTCTCCCTGTTGGATACAATGAGAATATGTGAAACTAGATTTCCAGTCGCCATGATTCAGATGTCATGGATAAAGTTGACCAAAGAGGATGTAATCAAAGTGAAAGAGAAGTATTAGCAAGGGATCAGGAGTGGTGCTATTTGAATCAATTGTTCTCGTTGTCCCAAGGTCACCACTTCCCTTTCCAAGTTTAATTATTCTTGCCAGTAAATCCCCCTACTTAGGCTAAGTCCCTTTGAGTTTTATTTCTCTCACTTGCTACTAAAAATGATCACCACGGTTACACAGAATTCATTTCTCCCTTCTCCCCTTTTAGTAGGAAGAGAGTGAATAGGAAGCTGGCCATAGGGAATGAGTTTCCTTTGAACCAAATCCCTATCCAGAAGTAGAGGCAAAAGATAAGCATGCATCAAATATCATCTCACCTGTCATATGTCAAACATTGGACTGTTTTTCTGACTTTACAGCTTCAGCTGCATTCTTGATTTTAATCTCGTACTTCCTGGAGATTTTCCAGAGTATACTTCTACAATATCGTAGGCCCCTAAAAGAGATCAAAATGTCCAAATTGAATACTAGATCACAACATGACTAGTTAAATGTGTATCTTATCCCCTGAAGAATACTTTAAGACCTTGAGACTGATTGCACAAGGAGTGCAAAGGAAAGAAAAAAATCAAAATTGATTATGGGTCTGTGTGAATGAGAGTATGGGGCAAGAAGAAGTAAAAAATGGGAGGTAGTAAAAAGGAAATGAGGAAGGAATAGAACCAAGATGTGATGGAATCATGAAAGTTACTGTTAAAAGGGATTTAAAAAGAAAGTGATTTTAACCATAGTGCTGAAAATGCAAATGTTTACGAGGAATTGAATTTTTGCTCTCACTTCCTCTCTCTCTGACAAATAAATAAATTAAAAAAAAAAAAAAACCTTCAAAGATGTAGCTTTAGACATGAGAAGTGGGTGAGAGCAGACTCTAGCAAACAAACAACAAACAACAACAGAAGGGAAAAAGACAGAGAAACAGAGACAGAAAAACAGAGAAAGAGATAGAGAGAGAGAGAGATTGAGAGAGAGAGAAAGGATCCAGAAAAAGGTGCTAGAGATTACAGGGTAGGAAGGAACCAATGAATAAGTAAATCAGTTAGATGACAAGAAGGACAAATGAAAAAATAAAGACAAATAATAAGGTAATGATATTTTGAAAAGAGAAATATAATTAAGGGAGCTTGGTTTGGGTTAGCTCAACTTTATAGGTTGATTAGGTCATCAGACAAGACTGAAGAGGCCAAGTGAACTGGTGGGGAAACCAAAGATTCTAGGGCATTTTGGAGACATATGCTGTGACAGGGTCAACATGAAATGACTAATACATTCATTATGATATTTCTGTGAAAGATCAATTACCATTTTGTAGTACATACTCACTTTAGAACCAGTAGGGGCACCTGGGTGACTCTGTTGGTTAAGCGTCTGCCTTCACCTCAGGTCATGATCCCAGGGTCCTAGAATGGAGCCCTAAACTGGACTCCCTGCTCAGCAGGGAGCCTGCTTCTCCCTCTCCCACTCCCCCTGCTTGTGTTCCCTTACTCGCTGTCTCTCTCTGTCAAATAAACAAATAGAAACCTTTAACCAAAAAACAAACAAACAAAAGAAAAAATGAGTAAATATATCTTCAAAACTTTTCTAGTAACTTGGTGAGAGATAGAAGAAAAGGAAATGCAATAATTCACCAAAATCACTGACCATGGGACTCAGGTTTGGTATTAAAGTAAATGAAACAAGAAGGAGGCTGACATCTTGGACTTAGAGAACAGGCCTGAGGTACTGGAGGTCCCTTATTCTTTATGTAAATACAAATGGGTTTTGAGTTTCCACAATACCAAGTAGCATGCTTAGGAATTAGGGGAATAACGACATATAAGATGTGTTTCCACCAGCATAGTCAGAATTTAGTGAAAGAGATAGTCATATACAAAAGCAGAGAGATTCAGTAGAAGCAAGGAAGTGGGAGAAAGGAAAGAAGAAAGAAAATGGTGATCAGAGAAAGAAGCCCAGGGCCAGTTACTTGCGGAAAAAAATAGAAATGGTCAGCAGCTTTTAAATCTCCATTTTAATTGCACATACAGTATTTATGTAATGGGTATGTGTAATAAAATGAGAGTTAGGGGCAGTGTTGAAGGGGCAGGGGGCTTTGACTTAGAAACCAGTGGTCTCTATTGTTGTTGAGACCACAATGGAATTGGCTTTGAGTCATCTTTGGCATTCTCGTTCCTTCTATTTTAAACTGAATAATGATCTAATGTCAATTTCTTAATCCATAAATCTGGCTTGACATTTCATGTGCTTCTAATAGATGGTCCTGGAAAAGCTGTTTCTGACTTTCGTTCCATAAAGGAAATGAGGAAAATGGAGAGAAGCCTTGAAGCTAATCTATAAAGCAGTTTGAGGCCCATGCCAGAAAACACTTCCTCAATTCATCTCAGTAGGTGATCTGAAGAACTGTCACTTCTTGGTGACACATAGAGGTCTAAGTCCATATTAGAAGTTCATAATGGGGGCGCCTGGATGGCTCAGTGGGTTAAGCCTCTGCCTTTGGCCCGGGTCATGATCTCAGGGTCCTGGGATTGAGCCCTGCGTCGGGCTCTCTGCTCAACAGGGAGCCTGCTTCCCTTCCTCTCTCTCTGCCTGCCTCTCTGCTTACTTGTGATCTCTCTCTCTGTCAAATAAATAAATCTTAAAAAAAAAAAAAAGAAGTTCAGAATGCAATCAATGACATTTCTATGTCTATAGAACATCATCTGGAATTTTAGGAAAACATTAAACCAGTTGTATGGCACCATATAGCCAGTGCTCCTGACCTCTACTCAGTGTACCATTTGAAGCACTTTGTTCCGTTTTTTATAAAAGTAAAATTTAAGCATATCAGCATGGAGGTGGACAAACTCAAAAGCCAGACTTGGGGCTGCCAACTCAAGTAGCCACAGGGGTCAACCACTGGTAGAAGTGAGCGAAGCAGGTCAAGCATCAGGGGAGCAGAAGCTGGATGAAGAACTTGGCCAGCCTCCATGTCCAGCCTCCACCTCTGGCTGATGTTAGGGAGGGTGAGAACCGCAACAATCTGGATAAGACTTGGGGCAGCTGCTGGTCATAATTAGCCTATTGTTGTCTGGGGAAGGCCGCCCAGTGTTGCTAGATGTCCCCATTTTTTTCCAGAGAGATCAGAAAACTGGACTTTTATTTGGAAACAGCTGCATTTAAAAACTGGCTTCTAATTTAAAAGTAAACTACAGGCTGCACAAAACCTACGCGTCAGCCACATTAAACCTTTAAGTTGTCAGTTTGTATTCTCTGCTTCAGAATTTACTTCTCATGTGGCTGTTTGGATATTGTATGGCTATGGCCCAAAACCCAAAACACTTGCAAGCATACTTAGGCTTCCCCAAACCAGTCTTGGATGAGCTGCAGAGGAGGAAACCAGATGCAAGGGACAGTTGCTTTTTTTTTTTTCTTCTTTTTTAATTGTCGCTTTTGAGTCTCTTCTATTTAAGAAAATATTTCAGTGTTGTATATAAAGGCTCTTGAGATGTACAGATCAATTGTAGAATGGCTCTGCTCCAAACATGTAACAAAGACAGGTAATTTCTGTATTCATCAGCCATCTAGAATCAGCACATCTCTTGTATTGTTTTCTCCTGTTGCCTTGGTTTCCATTCTGAGAATTAGCAGCATTGAGCACCTCCCTCCTATTCATCCTCGGGGAGGGGGCGGGGAGACAAAATCCTTTGGCAAGGAAGCAAAGCTTGTGTGTAATGCACTACAGAGTTCAGTCTACTACTTCTCTTATCCTAAGAGTCAGCTTACCCCTTGGCCTCCAGAAGATAATAACCCTGACTCCTTACTCTTGATCATCCTTTTAAGTTCTTTCAGTTCAGTCTCTTCATTTATTAGATAAACAGAATTAAGCAGTCAAGAGTCTTAGCTGGTGGGTTACCCATTGGAAATTCCACAAACTCGAATATGTTATAAAAGTAGTATTGCAAAACCTTCTGGAATCATATGCCCCTTTGGTAGAGTAGCATGTGAACTAGAACTGAGTTCTTTTAAGTCACAGTCTAATGGTCTCTCTATAGCATTTCTATAGAAAAAAAAATGTATTTCTATAAGGAATACCCATAGGCTGCTCAGCCCATCCTAAACATTGGTTGCCAAAATTTGCAAATAGTAGAAAAACCAAAGTCAAAAGGACTTTAAAAATAAAAGGTTATTGTTAGCTCTTCAGTATGAAAAATTCAGAGCTACGATGGGCTTTCAGGCATGACTCGACCAAGTCTTAACTCTATTTCCTCCATCTTGATGATCATGAGCAAGATCGTTTTTATCACCACATAACAAGTACTGAAATTGTGTTTATATGTGCCCAGCCCTGTTCTAAGCACTTTACAAGTATTTACTCATATAATCTTCCCTATACTTCCACGAGATGGGTACTATTATTAACCCCATTTTTTTTTTCCATGAGAAAATGGAGGTATTGAAAGTTTAAATACCTGGCCCAAAGGTTCCACTGCTGGGCCAGGATACAAACTCAGGCTTCTGGCTCCAGAGCCCTTGCTGTCTACTTATGTATGGATTGAACTGGTCCAGGAAAGGTCCTAAGAATCAGAGATTTAGAAGATATCTCCTGGGTAAATTGGGATGTCCATCCAGGGTTGAAAACCAGTGGATCAAGGGGTAGAATTGGTGCTGAGGCAGCAATCCTGAAGTCCCTCGCAAGGGACTTTAGGTCTAGCTTTAGTGGGAATTTAGGTCTAGCTTCTGCTCTGCCACACTTTCCTCCTGGTAGAAAGGAGGAGTAAATCTCATCCACTGATGGAAGAAACTTCCGGATGGCACTGCTGAGCACTGCTGAACACAAAGACTGGCCCTGCAGGGCAGCTTTGCCTCAAGAACCCGAATATTATTGTCACAGTAGGTTTTCAGGGTGTCCATTACCAAGGTACTACAATTTTTGCATGATGGCAGTCAGAGACTGATTATAATTAGGAGACAGAGAAGAAATTCCTGGGGACATGGTGCTTCACTGTAGGTCCCCTGCCTCTAACTCTCAATGCAGAAATCTTTGCAAGAGTACTTTCATGGATCTCAATGACAACAATTAAACTTGAAGAGCATGAGGAGACATTTTAATCAGAAGCTAATTAAGAACAATGGGGGCATATGTATCATTGATTGTGTCTCAAGCACTCTGACTGATCTGGAAGATTATTCCATTAATATATGGATGTAAACAGACACCAACATTTTCTCAGGATGAAGCAACTGTACTTCGAAGGTTCCACCTCCAAATCTGGCTTTTGCTTATTAGATGACAAATGAAAATGAGCAGCGTTTACCTGCCTAGGGAGGACATCATGTGTCGGTTCCATGTGTTGGGGTAGGACAGCATCAGACACCAATGAGGCAAAGCAGAGTCAAGAAGCCACAGTGTTATTTGTTTTTAATGGTTCGCTGCTGCTCCATTACAAAATGAGACTAAAAATATATCTGGCCCTAAACACAGGGGGATAGATGCTGGGAGTGACAGTAACACCAAAAGAACGAAAAACCCAAAACCAAAGTGGCAATCGTAGTACTATGTGTGATTTCCACCTTCTGTTAGAGTTGGCCATAATGCAAATACAGTGTGGTGTTTTTGGGGTGAGGAAATCCTCATCTTTGCCCCACCACATCTACGTACACCAAGGAATCACCCATTGCACCTCCCCTTACCAACACAACTGGGTTCGGTTTTTCTCTACCTTAGTTTGGGACCTTTTAGTTCACGTTGCCTCAGAAATCATGTCGGCTGACCGGTGGTGCTCGCTCTGTGGCCTCACTCTCCAAGGTCATAGCACCCAAAGGGGCCCTGGAGGGAATTTCCTTCTGCTCTTATTTGTACTGCTGGTAACAGATAAGAGAGATCCTCAGCAGTTGAAGAGTGAATTTTGCATATGGAGAACTCTACCATCTGATTTCCGATTGGCTTCCCAGCATTTTCTTCCAGTCCCTTCCCAAGTGAGCACTGAAGGATGTGTCAGGCAATCTGGGTTGTAATCTCAGCAATGCCAATGTCTACCACTATACGTTATTTAAACTCCTCTGAGCTTCAGTTTTCTTGCTTCACAAAGTGAAATATAGATGAGATGATCCTAGCATCTTCCAAAATCAAAGTTGTTTGGATGCTATTTCTTTTTCCTTCTGGCTTGTCTATCTCTTCTGTAGTCCCTGACTGTCATACTCATTTTGGTTTCCATATTTTGCCAGGTCTTTTTTGCTCAGGTAGTAACTTTTCTCATGCTCCTCGACATATGCATATTCTCCTCATACTTTCAAGTTCTTCTCAAAACCCCACTAACTTCAAAGACCTTTCTCAACGTGTGTGCCTAGGGGGCGGGGGTGGGGAGGCAGGTGGATATCGGTTGGGCCATGTGCCAGGGATGTAAAGATGAAATGAGATAGACTTGATTCTGTCTTTCATTGAACTTACAGACTGGTTGAATTTTAATAGCTAATATTTTTTGAGATGATTGTATGTTAACTTTTCAGTTGAGAAAATGGAGGCTCAGAGAAGTTAAATAATTGCCCAAGGCCACAGAGCTAGCAAACAACAGAATCCATCCAGATCTATCAGATGACAAATGTTTTTCTTAACCGTCACACTACAGGCCCAGCACATCATGGCAAAGATGCGACAGAGGGACTCACTTCCCATTCCTATGTCATGACCAACATCAATTTCCAAACTATTTCCTCCTGAGCCTGGCAAAGTCACATAATCGCTGGCCAGACAGTTCTGCCAGACATTTACTTCCAGTTGATAGGAAGTGGCACTTGAAATGAAACTTACAGTATTTGCTGTCTTAGCTGATGTCTTTTCCAGAACACCAAGAATCATTGAATAATTCATTGGGATTTAATCATATATTTCATTTCATTGTTATTTAACTATTTCTATAGCAAGATACATCTTATCTTTCAACTATCTCTAACCTCCTCATGGACAGGGACACGTTTTCTTTTATAAAGACCACTTCTTACATCATTGACATGGACTGTGAGTGCTCAGTTAAGGACTGTGTGGGAAGGCACCATGAAGGGAGATCACTGAACGAATAAAGGAAGGAATGCACTCATGGTGTTTTCATAGTGCCCATCAGGAATGCTTGGAAGTTTTCCATATGTGACCCAGGTCTCCAACTTCTGAGTTGGAGAATCATTCTATTTTTTCCAGCCCCCCTGAGCATTGTAAATATATGGAGGGATATGTTTTGGGGATTTATAGAAGGAAAAGAAAGAAGGCTAAGGTTCTAACCAGTGAGACGACAAATAACAAATGAAAACTGATGCTTGTCATTAAGCTGGCCTAGGAAACTCTGCAATGATAGAGGGAGAAAAGCCTTTCCTACTACCCTCTCCTACCTGAACAGCAGCCTGGATTAAATTCCCCTCCTGGTCCTCCCGTGCTTCCCAGGGAATGCGGAACATCTCCACTGCTATGTTTAATCTTTGCACCACACCTGCCAAGAGTAGGTGACATGAAACACTTTAATAAATCTTTGTTGCACAAATGGCTAGACACTGCTGTAACTTCAGGGGCTTTGGGTGGAGTCTGGGTAATAGGCCTCCCACTTTATTATTAATGCTATGGATTCTCTAATAATAATAAAAAAAGCACTTTTCTTGCTACAGTGAGAGATAAAAAGCAAATTAAAGGTTCTTGTGGGACAACATTTTGTGGGGACATAATTACATGAACATATAAATGACTCAAAATCCTACTAGAAATGAGTATGCAAATGAACAGAAAGGATATGGGGGTTGCTTTGAATAAGGAACAAGGTAGGGGATGTTTATTGAATTAGTGGGGTGGAGACCCTGAAGATTATAGGAACAGCTAACAGTTAATAAGCTCTTACTGTGTGTCAGCATTATTCTAAGCAATAATTCGTGGATTAACTTTCCATTGCTTTATGGATTAAATAATAATATAATGCCCACTTTATAGATGATAAACTTGAAGCATGAAAGACTGAGCCATGTATCCCAAATCACAAAGCAAGGAAGTTTTCAAGTAACATTTTAAATTCAGGTGGCCTGCCTCCAGCCCATGCCCTTGACCTCTGTGGTCTTCTCCCTCTGCAGAAGATGCATTTTTGCCAGCTTCAGCATTCTGCCAAGAGCCAGGACTAACATGACTCCATCTGATAAATTCAAGGTTTCTATCTCTAATATAATATGAATGCAAGATTCACTTACGATTTTTCCTTTACAGTTGTTCCTAATTATTCTATTTGTGTTTACTTGGAACGCCTGGGGGAGTCAATAAAGGCATTCCAATCCATGTGCACAATCCTGAAGAAATCAATAGATGGAATGAAAATGAAGTGAGATTTAAGCAAGCTTTCTGTATCGAAATCATATCGTTCACTGGAGACTGTATCCTTCTGCTTCTCTGGAAAAGCAAGCAGCCCCATTCTGTGTGTTGAAGCAAGCAGAAGTCCTAGGCTAGAGAGCTGTTTTAATCAACTAGTAGCTGCAAGCTATGTTACTGAACTTTGTGTTACAAGTGATGGTGAATGCAACGCTGATATGCCATAGTTTTCATCTGATGATCCCAATCTACTTAGAGTCTAATAGTTTCTCTCAACCTTTACCATCTTAAGCGCCACTAAGAGATTGAATCATCGCAGGGAGGCCAAATGGAATGCATGCAATGGGTTGTATAATGGGATGGTTGTTTTTGTTACATAATGTTAACGATCACTCCAAATAAAAAATGCTCCGCGTGTCTCTACGGAGTGTATTTATGTTGGAGGATCTATGTGGGCTGGGGTCATTGAGGACAAGCAGAACAGGCAACCATATGCGGTCCATCTACAAAATATTATTTAAGGCACTTTCCCCCCTTACTGCAAGAAACTCTGTCTTCCAACACTTACATAATTATTCTGTCAGCAAGAATTCATTGAGTACTTCTTATGGGCCAGACTTTTGTTGTTGAGATGTACAGTTGTCCTAGAGCGAGAGCATAAGAATGATCAGGTGTGGTGAGAGACATAATAGGAGAAAACATCTGTCCCAGGAAGTCAGGATGGCATACAAAATCTTTACCTCCTAGGGACAACTATCTTCAGCTTCCTCCTCTTCTCCCAATTCAGTCTGGGTTTGGCCACATTCGACTTTGGGGGTTGCCATTAAGAAATCTTTGTTTTTTACAATACCACGGTTTCTTCAGAGATTTCTTCTGCTCTCAATCACACTCCCCATCTCCTCTGCCTAGTGAACTCTAATCTGTTAAGGTTAGCTCAAAAGCAACCTCCTTTTTAAAATCTTCCCTGATTTCTTCACCCTGATCTTCTTGGTCCATCCCTTAGTCCATCTTTCCTTCTTTAAATGCAGAACATTTTGTTTTCCCCTTTCTTCTGGCATTTATTATTTTATATGGCATTCTAGCAATTTTTAGACATTTGGGTATTTTAGCTCTTATTGATTTGTAAACTCTTTAGGGCAGAGATCATATATATATATATGTATTTTTTTTCCTTCTAGCACTTATTACTGGGAATTGCATATTGTTCAAATGCTTCCTGGTTAACACAGTGAATTAATGAAAAATAAATATCATTTGCTTAGGAGCTACTGCAAAATTTGCCTGTTTTACATCATTTAATTTTCCAAATAATCCTCCAAGATAAATATTACCATCATCATTTTACAAATGAGGAAACGAAAGCTTTGATGGATTAAATGAGTTGCTCAACACCATACAGCTTGGAAATGGTGAACTTGTCTAGTTTTAATGGTCATCTCTTATTTTACCATCCTGCAAAAAAAAAAATGAGAATGGGTATGTAGTTGTACCTTCTTTTATATCTTTCATACTCAAAATGTGACTGACAGGTCAGCAGCACTAGCATCAGGTGTGGATGGTCATAAAAATGCAGACTCTTGGGCCCCAGGCTACACCTGTGAAATCAGAATTTACATTGTTAACAGTATCTCCAGATTATTCTTATGGATACTAAAGACTGAGAGGCACCCATTACCTTCACATTTTTTCCCGGGTGAATCACGATTCCTGGCTTGTTAAAAACTCATCTCAGACACGCAGAAAGTTGGTGCTTACTGTAACATGCAACCAATAAGCAAATGAAACCCTGCAGGTACCAGTTTGGACGTACCCTAGAAGAAAAGTGAAACCTTATCTACTTTTCTAACATTCTTCTTTCTTTGTTTCCCCCACCTTCCTTCATCATTCTTTGTGGGAAGAGGGCTGGCTAAAAAATTCACTAGGCAAATGTGAAAGTCTTTCTGGGGGATTCTCATTCAGATTATTTAATTGTGAGGAATAAAGTACCACTCGAGTTAGCTAGAGAGAAGGGCAGTTTCAGAATACATCTGGAGTGGTTTCAGTAGTGGGCTCTTGTAAGACATCTGAGCCCATGATCAGTAATAGGATCAGCCCTCATGGAGGTGCTTCTGAACTCAAGATCTCTGCAGCAGAAGTTTGGGGGTCTTCTAGTGATCTACCATTATGAAGTTTACCCCATCCCTCTGTTCTTATCATTACCACTGTCTGTTCCCCTCTGTCATTTCCTCTTTTTGCTGTAAAAATTCTTTTTTCTTATTCCAATTCAAGTTCTAAAGACCGAGAATATGATTGGCTAATCCCATGTACTCAAGGGGCCACATGCTCTCAGATCACAGAGTAAGATATTAGTATATGGAAGCAGTTCCTTGGTTGAACACCCAGCTCCAGTTCCATTAGCCACAGCTTAGGGTATAGAATGATTTTTTTTAGGAATAATATTTGAACTTCTGCAAACCCTTGAGAAATCTATTTTCCTTTAAGAAAGGGGTATGAGCAGATGGCTCTGCAAAAAAAGGTCCAAGGCAAAAAGGAAAAAAAAAATAACTTTTTCTAGTGTACTTCTAAAGAGCTAGGTAGCTTATATACTCAGTAGATGTGACTAATTATTCAATTCTGCCTTCTTCCTCAAGACATGGCATTAGGGTAAGACAAAACAAGTAGTCCATTGTCCCATTGAGTTCATTTTTTTTTTTAAGATTTTATTTATTTATTTGAGAGAGAGGCAGTGAGAGAGCATGAGCGAGGAGAAGGTCAGAGGGAGAAGCAGACTCCCCGTGGAGCTGGGAGCCTGATGCGGGACTCGATCCCGGGTCTCCGGGATCATGACCTGAGCCGAAGGCAGTCGTCCAACCAACTGGGACACCCAGGCGTCCCTGAGTTCATTTTTTAAGTAGATATTTATTGAGGACTGACCACTTTTTATTATGACATTTTATAATGTGGGGATTACAGAGATGCACAGAACATGGCTGACACCTTCAGGGTCATTATAATTTAGTGGTCACAGCTATATGAAGAAAGGTTTTGAGAATTTATGTCACAAATGCGAAGACCATCAATCCAAGATGTGGCTTTTGTGTATTTGCACATATACGCTTCCTGTTCAAATTCTCTCAGAATTTCTTTGTGGGGAAATTTACATTAATTTACTGCTAAGGTTATTGTCTTCACTTATCCAAGCCATATGAAGAGAAGCAGGAATAAGTAAATCCAGCTTGTGGCTGAATGACTTTAAAAAATATATATATTGAAAGGTTAAGAGTTGAACCACATTTGCTTGGTAGTATTGTAGGATCTGTCATAAGATCTAAGGCATTACTTTATCCTTGGGCAGCGAGGAGACATAATAAATTAAAAACTGAGAGCAATGTGTTCGGTCATATGTCTGGAAGTATCCATTCTAGGCAGCATATGAAGCATGTTTTTATTTATAATTAATATAGGGCCATCTTATTCAGATAAAGTCAGAAGACTACTTTATAACTCTCCGAGTTGAGAGATACAAGATATGGGATCACTGGTGTGCATTATGGGATGCCATTCTTACCTTGCCCAAGGCACTAGTTTCCAAAGGGTTTTCATACCTTCATGGTGGTGGTTCTCAATTTCTAAGTAGAGGGACTAAGATAAACTGTTCTATTCAAAATCCATTTTCTACCACAGCTAGAACTTGGTGAAGTTTGAATCATAGTGAATATTAAAGATTATCACGCTGACTGTACCCTCATCAGATTATTATGCTGCATACATTTTCAAGGAGAGTATTAAAAGAACTCTAAAAAAAAAAAAGAAAGTAAGTAGGATAACCAGTTAATAGTTGGGAGGAATTGTCTATCTAGAAAGACCTTTTCTAAGATTCTCCTAGGTGTCCTCTAGCTTGGAGGAGAACTGAGCACATACCAAATACATAGTGAAGACTTGTTATTATTTTTGCTTTCTCTTTCATCCAGTTGATTAGGAACAATTACCAGCACAGAATATTCTCCACAGAGCTCTGGAGAGAACATAAGGAAAGCACTAGAGTCAGCTCTTGACTTCTTTTTCTGAATATTGGAATTATTTTTTGTTTTGTTTTGTTTTGTTTTTTGTTTTCCCTTCTTCTATCTGGCAGGTGGCTTTGTAAGGGAGAATTTTGGTCCTCACGGCACCTCTGCAGTGATGAGAAACTCATATACTTGGTAGCTAGTTTTAGTTTGTTCTTCCTTTCAAAGAAATATTATGCCACATTTCTGCTCCTGTAACAACAGTAGCTGATGTATCCAAAGTAAATTTGCCCAACATGCGTCCCACTTTCTGGGACAAATGTGAATGGCACTTCATTTTGGCAGATGGACCCAAATAACGAAAACTTCTTTGGGAATGAGGAGGAAAGTATAGCAAAGGCCATTGTTTTACAGAATAAACATCTTATTTGGCTTGTCTTCATCAAGTGGGTTACTTGGTCCACCCTTGTCCAGTAGACTTCCCTTTCAAATGAATGTTCTTTCTTAAATCCATCTCGTTTATGTTACTCTAAATATTCCATGTCACGAAATGTTAAAACAGTTAAACAGTAAATTTCCAAAGTGGTCACCAAACTAGCAGCAGATTTTAGAGGTGCCAAGAGGCAGGAGTGGGGGATTTTTACAACTGTCCATAGTCTCCTCCAGGATAGCCCTGGTAACCCTCCAGAGACAGGCAATCTAACGCTCTAAGTAAAAATGGTGGGATTGCAACTTCTCTGCCATTTCTCTGAATCAGATTGCCAGCTAGAGCTTCCTCCAAAGCAGAAATGTGGGAAGTGCCATTGTTTCTGTTCCTTCCACAACATTAGCTAGTACTCTATTAATAGTTAATCACCATCAATACATTTCTGGTAGTCTACTCTCCAAGCTCTGCTGCTCAGGACAAAAATAATAAATAAATTAAAAAATCTCTGGCAAGTTCCTATAGTTTGGAGACTTGGTCAAAGATCTCTCTCTCTCTCTCTCTCTCTCTTTTCTAGCCATGTTATAGCCTTTTCCAAATATGAGAAAAAGCAATCATCAGTAGCTAGAAGAGTCTCCAGACTCAGGGATATTGTTATAATCGGGTCAGTTGAGCCTACTTTCAGCTCATTCCACATCACAAAGCTGTCATAAGACCAATGCTTTCTTTGGAGCAGGTACATTCAAATGCCACCAGGTTGCAAGCCTGGGCTGCAAAAGGTAAACCAGTGTCAGCAAGTACATCATGTTGCAAAAACATCGTAATAATTGTATAGACAGCGAAGGATTGCATTTCACTACTGTGTAGCATCAAACACATAAGGCAAATGCAAACAAGCCATTGTCACCTACCAGAACTGGGAAACTGAGAGTAAAACTCCTAAGCTGTTCATTATCAGCCTAAATGAGCCCATTAGGCTTACATTAGACTTTAAAGAGAAAATAGTGCTACTGAATTGTCAGGGATGCAAAATTTCCTAATGCAAGAGAAGAATCACCACAAATTCAAAAGCTGAGTCTTATTGTATTATCTATCTTATTTTCAATTTGGAAAATTCATAAGCCCAACATGGGTATAGCTTTTATAAACTTGTTAAAAGAGATGATAGAAGAAATATCTCAGCATCATTTCCATATTTGTCTCCCCCCACCCCTATTAGGAGTACCACTGAGACAAAATGGGATTTGGGAGAAACGTGTTTGTTTCTGGTATATCTGGTGTTGATCAAAAAGAATCAAATAGAACAGCAACTATGGTAAAATTTTGAAACCTGATTTTTACCAGAAGATTATTTTGATTTTATTATGTTTGATGTTAGTGAGGGATGAGACAGACATGAAAGGTTTTGAGTATAGATTTTAGAACCGAGTGATGAGCAAAACTGACAATTCAGATTCCTATCTTATCCTTTTGAGTCTTACAAAACAGAAGTTTCCTTGAGTTTTCTGACATCTTCACATCTCACCCTGCCCCAAACTTGGAGACTCATAAAAGACAAACATAAAAGTTGAAAAATACTGGCAAGAAAACATTTTCAGCTGCAGACTTGTTTAAAAAAAAAAAAAAAAGTCTTATTTGGTCGAGGCTGAAGGCTCTCTTTAATATAAGGTAGTTGGCTCCACAAGGGTATTTGACCTAAAATCTAACTATCATAAATAAGGAACTGAAGCAGAACGTAAATTACAATGCTGACACAGAGCTCTCCTTTGCTAGTTTCAGATCAAAATACAAACTCACATCGGGAAAAAGTATCTGTGTTGTCTGAGGATTGGTAATCCTTTTGGGTATCCAGGTAATCTTAAAACTCTTTTAGGTGATTACTCGTAGTTCGTGAAGATGGTTATACAGCAAAGGAATGCCTCAGAGTCTTTACACGCTCTGCACAGGGCTCACGGCAGTACCGTGGGCTCTTTGACTCACTTCAGAAAAATAAAACCCTCTCGGCTCAAGGATGCCTTCTTCATCATGTTACCATGTGACCATCATTACCACTATTATGACTACCACAATTATCTGAATATTTAATAAGTGTGCATCTAATGAGCAACATTAGGCAGTGGAAGCATGAAAAACCTCCACCTCATTAGGCAGGGTGACTTATCAGAGTTAATCAAGGCCTGGGGGATGAGGTTTGTTCCCAGTCCTATTGCATCAGCTCTATGAACACCCTACGATTCAGGAAGAGAGCTTCCTGTTCAAAGAGATCTCCAAGGATATCATGGCTTCCCAGAACTGGGTAGGTGCTTTCTCTCGTGAGACTTTATGCTCCTTCTCTACAATATTTCATCTCGTCCAGAAAACAGTTAAATGGTTTTAAATCGGGATCCTGAGGACAGAGTGGAGGGACTGACGTGCAAGGAACCAACAGGGTTTTTTATACCATATCGTCCAGTAGGGGACTGTAGCTCTGACCATCTTCTTACTGCTAAAAACAGACGTAAAGAGCCTTAAGGATGCTAATGTCAGGTTTCTGACCTTCCTTTTTAACGCGTTACAGTACTTAGAGCACGGTTTGGAACACTCCAGGAGAAGCCTATGAAAAGACAAGGCTGAAGGGATACTGGCTTTAATTTCAATTTCTTCGGAATTAGATCACGTTCTAAAATCCCAAGTGTACACATTAGTCTACAATGAGAGAAATAATTATGAAAGAGCTCCAGTCACCACTGCATCTAGCCAGACCATTTGCTAGAAGCAAGGATAGGTGACGGTGCAGAGAGAGGCAAGAACATTCTGTCCTGCATTAAGCCCTGCTTCCCTCAGAGGCTGTGTGTCAGACGCCTGGTACCCTGGTTCTTTGGGCGGGTGAGCCAATTAGCACATTCCCTAGTCTGGAACTGTGGTTGCTGTGTATGTGATCTGCATACTGATTCAGCTGAGATTTGACCTTCTGGGTGGAGAAAAACAAGAATCCCAGGTGAGAGAGAACATTGGCCTAGATTTTTCTTATCCTCTCTCCTGTATTCTTTATTTCCAGACATACTGGCCTAGTAGTTTTTTTCTGACTAACTGAGAGGGCAGAAAACGGTTCCATTTCCCTTGAAAATTTAGATCAGTCTACAGGATTAAAACTATTAGAAATCACGGCTTTTACCTCCTTTGGCTGACATCACAAATGGAAAGCAGGTGGCTCCTTATAAGAGTGACACTCTTGGCCCACATGGGGGCAGTACTAGGTAGTCAAAAGCCTCCAGGAGCTGCCAGGACCTGCGGAGTCTGGCAGGAGACAAACTCTGAATGCATAAAACAGAATCAGGTTAGTTTTTCATAAGCACAAGATTCCTTAAAGCCAATCATTATAGCGTTCTAAATGTTCTTGCTGAAGGAACAAGGAAGGGAAGATGTCTACCAAATTTCCAGCTGCTGGTGCAAACACTTGCCACAAGATGTTGGGAAAATTTTTTGATCGATGACTCCATTTAACACGAGAGTGTCCTTTTAACATACATAACATGAAACAGACAAACAAATCATTTTTTGTCCAATTATCAAATGATTTTCTAGGTTTGTTTGTAATGGGGAAAGCATATCTTAGGTGTAGATTTTCAGTTTCTTATTGTCTGAGAGGATGAGTTGCATTTTGATAAATTTTCAAATGAAGAATTTCTAGAGAAACTGGATCCGTAAGTGTGTGTTTATAGCCCGTGGAAATTTACCAGGACATTTAGTCCATGGAGATTACTCACGGCTTAACAATACTGAACTGGTCTCCCTCTTAAATAGGTCTCTTTAAGTTATAAGTGCTACATAAACAGACGTTGGTGTAATTATACATCCATCTGATCTGAAGAGTTTTCAGTGTTGAGAGAGGGAATCTTTCCTACCAAGCCCCTTGAGATGCATTATTTTGGTTTCTTACAGGACACACTTTCGAGATTCGAGCCAAGAGCCATAACGGTATGTTCAGCTATATTCCCACAACCTACAGCCCCGAAAGACACAAAGTCACAAAGCCATTGTTTCTTTACTCAGAGGTGAGACTACACAAAATAGTTTTTAGGTGGTATCGTCCCATTCCAACCTTCAGAAAACAAACGTGGAATTACCTGATGAGCTCTTACGTAGGTCCTATGAAAGCCATGGCAAATGATGCTTTGCAACAGTGTGGGGCCGGGAGCTGTGACATGAGCTATCCTACTTCTCAGAGAGGACTCAAGAGGCTCTCATGGTGACAGTGTGTGTATACTGGAGAGAACAGAAGAATATCTGCCCCTAATGTCATTGACATTGGCTTCAATCCCCTCTTTCCTCCTTATACTTCCTTCTTTTCTTTCCCTGTCTTCTTTTCTTTGCCCTGTTTGGAAAAAAACTAAACACAGAGTTCCCTCCATCTTCATCCTTAACTTTATCCCCCTTTCTGCTTATACACATACCAGAGCATCCAATCACACCCACAGAAATTGTTTTTCCCTGAGGGGATCATTTGGTACTCAAATGGCTATGGTTCCTGTACCAGAGCAACAAGATTATTAGAGAAAATTCAGTTTTGCCTTTCCATTCATTTTCAAATCTCATTAGCACAAAGGTTATTTCTCCCATTAAATGGCTACTTAGAATAAGGTATATTAAAAAGCACATCTTTTTTTGCGTGTTTTAAAATGGCAGCTTGGGCTGGCATGATGGAAGCCGGCTCCCTGTCCCAGGAATATTTTGAACATGGGAGAAAGCATCTGCCTCGCCTCGGTCTGGGGTTTGGTAAATGAAATTTCTCAGACTGATTTTTCTCTTCTCTCTTAGAAAATGACTAAAATGGCTATGGATTTGAACTTTGCCATAACGTTACCTTGGTGTCACCCGGCTGGCCATGATAAGCAAGTGTTATGCAAAAATGTGCTGTGCCTACCCCAACCCTTGCAGCAATCCATACAGGAGCTCCATAAACACCTAAGTGATAGTGTGCTATCACTTTGTGTGACTGTACTATTTTAACAAGCATACAGGGAGGAGAGTTGCATAGAAGATGTAGTGATAAACAACAGATTAATCTTTTTAATAACTTGGGACTTTTGCTTGCTGGATTTTAATTTTCCCCTCTCCTAAAATACTAAGTAGAACACATACCATGGTAATGGGCTTTCCTATTGCTTTGGGGATGAAGAAGATGGGATTAAGCTTCACCTATCGCTTTTCTCTTGTCAGGTCCCTCGGGGCACCCACGTGAAAGCGCAATCTTTGTGCTTTCTGTTCTAGCAGCACCAGACTCCCACTCCTTCCAACCCTACTTACTTCCTCTTGCTAGTTCTAACTTGATCTTTAGCAGGAGAGGGGAATGAAAATGAAGAGAAAGACAAAAAGTAATTAATTCACTGAAGTGCAGCTGCAAATGAATTTTTAAAATAAATTATTAATTTTCTCTTTAATATTTCTGCGTTGATACTGCTCTGTATCTGGGGATTGGGAGCGAGAGCCGCTCGGCTTCACAGCAGCAATGCCCTGGGTAGAGGCAGCGGCGCCTTGCTGTAACGAGAATGCCTTGTGCTAACTCGGTATTTCTCTCGTTCATCAGCAACATGCCTTTAGCTAACCGCATTTCAAACACGAGTGGGTATTTAAGTTTATGGTAGGTAGAGCAGGCATGAAGGATGGGAACTGTTGCATTAAAAGAGGCCGAATGCCTTATCTTCTGTATCTTCTGGTGTCAGCTCCTTAAAATACTGAAAGCAAGACAAAAGCGTAATGTGTTGGAAGAGAAAAAGGTGACAGCACAAATCCAAAATCTTTGTGCTTCTATGGAAGGGAGGAAAACAAAGCTGGATTTTGAGTTGGGAGGACTTGGAGTCGACAGCTTGGAAGGGAAGTCCTACTACTTGCAGAGCAAGCTGGGCAGAGATGGGGAACCGGGTGGCAGGGCTGCAAGACGTCCCTGCCTGGGTCGCCTCTGCTGGACCCACATCTCTGGGCAGCCCTAAACCCAGATCACACAATGCACCTGCTTTCACTCCCTTTGCTCCAATCCAACGTTATCCGGAAAACCTGCTTCTCTTGACCCGTGCAGCATGTGGGTGGAAGGTAAACCTTAGCATTCTATGGAAAAACTATATTTAGTAACAGAAAGCAACAGTGCTGCTTCCCTGTTCAAAAATGTTGGCTCCAAATGGCAGAGGAATGATTGTTTCCACTTAAAGTGATTGATATGTCTACACACATTTGAGAGATAGAATTCCATTACCTATTCTTTCTGCCGGGACTGACTGACTGCAGTTTCAAAGGAAATAGTGAGCACATTCGTGTAACAGAGTACCATTTTCTTCCATGAAATGGAAGGTGGGGGGGCTGTAGACGAAAACATTGCGGAAGAAATTATGTTAAATAAACAGAACAAAGATAGGGAAAGACTGAAGACACTACTACCACAGGAGAATGTTCAGTACATGCAGTAATTAGGTTTTTACCTTTCGGTTCAATGACAGCGGTTCACCTGCAGCAGTATTTATTTTTAAGTTACCTGTAATGATTTAAGCAGAGGGGAAAAATAAGGATTACAAAGCAACCTAACAAAAATCAATTTATTCCATAATAATACTTAAGAATTAACGCTTCCACTTTGTGTGGCATTTGAAGACTTGGAAACTTAAGTTACCCAGTATCTTACAGCTGATTTTTACAAGTGAAAATTAAGAAACACAATCTCTAATTTGGGGTCAAACATAAGGGAAAACAACTTAATGAGCTCTCAAAATGGTAATCTTCTTTTATAAAATAAGAAATCCTTCTGCAACCTAAAAATCTGTTTTCTCTCAAATATTTTTCTCTAATGCTGTTTGGTTACCTCCTAAAGCCATTATTTCCAGCAGAGTCACAGAAATCCTCAGCTGCGTAGGCGGTCCCAGTAAATTTAGCAGCCAAGCCACATTTTGACATGTTAAGAATAGGCGTCCATAAATCTTCTCCAGCTTCTCCTGAGAAGATTAAATCTTTCTTTTCAAGAATTTGCTAAATTTCAGGAAATGCTGTAATGTAACAAATGACTTGTAGACAAGGCTGAAGAAAGAATAGAAGATAATGGAATCCCTTTGTTCAAGAACTGAAGCAGAAGCTGAGGAAAACTTCTGGAAGTTCTACTTTAGCTGCCAGGAAAGACAGAGGAGCTAGGGCAAATGAAATCAATGTGTTTGTAGTCACACTTGGACACGTGAGCAGGGGCATGTTGAAACCCCTCTACTGTTGAAAGGTTTCTGTTTCAGGACCAATCTCTTAAAAACAGAGATGCCTTATGATAAGCTTTCAATTAAAGAGACCTTTACAGAGTCCAAATTTCACTGTTCTTTCTCACACATAGGCAGGCAGGAGGATACAGGACCATTTACTTCGTCTCCCAAGTCTACTTCAAGTGTATTTTCTGACCTTCCTCTAAATAGTAAGGGCTCCTTGTACTGAGTAATATATGGAGAAGGCTTTAGCTGCTTCATACGTGTCTCAGTCAGTTTTAGCTGCCATGACAGATTAGGCAGATGGGTGGCTTCAAAACAACAAAAATTTGAGCCTGAGATCAGGGTGCTGGCAGGAGAGGATTCTGATGAGAGCCCACTTCCAAGGTGCTGACTTCTCATTGTATTTTCACATGATGGCATGAAGCTAGCATTCTCTCAGCAGTCTCTTGTAAGTCTTCTTCATACGGGCACTGATCCCACTCACAAGGGTTTCACCCTCATGGCCTAATCACCTCCCAAAGGCCCCACCTACTAATACCATCACTTTGGGGGTTAGGATTTCAACACACGAATTTTGAGGGGACACAAACATTTAGTCAATAACAGTATGAATGAGAAACCTAGACTGTCTAGCATAAGCAGATGAGGAATTTATTGAAGGATTACTGGACGGATAAGAGAACTGGTGACAGGGTTGAATGGGCTCTGGGGAGGTGAGATCTAAAATTGCTCCAAGGGAGCCAAATGGAGGGGCTTTCTCACCAGCACTTCCAATGGAGGTAACTCTGCCTCAATTATTTTCCATGCTTGTGTCACTTTCCTCTGATACTTCTAAATGCCAAGGAACTATAGTCTAATTGGCTTCATATAAATCATGGGCTCATCTACTGGCTGAGGATGAAGTTGAGGAAGGCACAGATGATCCCAGTAAGATGATTCTGGTTTCAAAAGTTAATTTTCATCTCTCTTATTAGCCTTTGATCCTCTCCCTGTATCTTACTTTTCCTAAAATAGGTTGCCTTTATAACTCACAGAAACTTAACTTGTATTCTATTCGATTAGGCAAGTAGAGAAGAAAAAGTCTGGGGAAAAGTGGGGTGATTGCAGCAGGTACAGATTGACCCTATCTACCATGTGAAATTTTCTCTACTAGAGAGATCCATGCACATTAAACACATATATCTAGACATAGTTCCAAAGCCACTGAAAGACCCCAAAACCACATGGTTATACTTCTCTTGCACCTTTGAGTTCCTATGTTCTGACTACCTTAAAACGTAGTCTTGCTATTTGAGATCATTCTGTTGCCAGGATGTCTATTTAACTACAATCTATTGGTACTACTCTTTGCTAAAAGTCCCCCAAAGTGTGGTTATGTTGTGACCCTCAGCATCTGCAGTTTCAAGATTAATTTTTCAGGATATCACTTTGGACAATAAATGCTTTTTCTCCTCTCCAGGAACCTCCAACCCCATATGCCAAGTCTGACTCATAAAAAAAGGACCTGTAACCTGAGGAATTAGGTTTTGAGAAAATATATTTTCACCTAAGGAAAAATATATGTCTCAGTTCTACTAGTCTCTGAACTCCTTATTTATTTGTACATCCCAAGAACACTGAATGTCCATTGAATAAACAACTGGATAACTGAGGTAGTAAATGAATAAACATTTACTCATATCTGGCTATCAACTCAATCTCATCCAGAAATATTTAGAGAAAAAAATTTAGGGAGTATTTCATTGAACCCTGGCATTTATTATAAGCCTGGGCATAGAGGCCTGGGAAAGGAAAATGACTTTTCCAAGTTCTAGATCTAATTAGTTGCTGGGCAGAATATCTAGGTGAGATGTTCTGACTTTAAATCTAGGACTTTTGTCCCTATCACGAAAGGGTAATTCAGGGTAAGTTCTTAAAGCATAGGATCATCCAGGTATGTGTGTGGTTTTTTTTTAAAGATTTTATTTATTTATTTGAGAGAGAGGCAGTGAGAGAGCATGAGCAAGGAGAAGGTCAGAGGGAGAAGCAGACTCCCTGTGGAGCTGGGAGACTGATGCAGGACTCGATCCCGGGTCTCCGGGATCATGACCTGAGCCGAAGGCAATCGTCCAACCAACTGAGCCACCCAGGCATCCCGGTATGTGTGTTTTTTAATAGATACAATTGTAGACTGAAAACCAGGTGGTGTTAGAACACAGAGTTCTACTGACTACAGAGACAGTCCTTGAGGTTGGGGTTTGGGCCAGACTAAGGCTACTGTCTTAGTCTTGTAGATGGTCAGAACAAGAAGATCCATTCGTACAGAAAGGGAGAGCTCTTTGCTACCCTCCATCCTTCCCATAAGCTTCACTGTTCAGGCCCCAGAGTGATAAGCAGGAGTCTTTCCTAGGAGTGCCATGATAATGACAACCTCTTATTTATGAACGAGTTTGGTGATGCCATAGAACTCTAGAGTGACTTTCAGGGGAAGAAGATGACCTTCTTCTTGCAGCTTTTGCCTCCAAGTTTTAATCTACTTGGAGATGGTATGCTGCCTGTTTCTAAGTTGTGAGAATGAATGCACAGAAACCAGAGATCCAGCCCAGCAGTGGCCTCTGCAGTGCGATGGCTCGCCCTCACGGTGGGGCAAAGTCTCATATTCTCTACCTGCCCTGTCTCCCTTCGATTAAAATGTCTTCTCTGGGCCCATCACATTTTAGCAGCTAGAGACTTTTCAATTTAGGTTATATGTTGATGACTCACCACGATCTGTCTCAGGACTGGACCTCATTCTTATGCTACAGACCCATATATAATATATCCTAATAGACTTCTCTGTGTGTCTCACAGACAACACAAGCTCAATCAGTCTAAAATGGAATACTTTTTATATCCTGCTTCCAAGCCAGAAATCTGGGCTTCACCCTAGAATCCTCCTTCAACTTCATCAACCACAACCAGTTTGGTCTTAGTCGCACTGATTCCAGCTCTAAAATATTTCTCCAGTGTTGCCATCACCTCCCTACCTTGCCTTGATTGCCTGCAGTGTTTCCTGGTGCAATGTCTTCTTAGCTGGCTTTCCTGTGTCTCATCTTGCCTCCCTCCAGCCCACCTTCTACCTGCAGTAAAACCCTTCTAAGATGTACGTCTGATGCAGACACTCTCTGGCCTCTCTACTGCCCCAACACGTCATCAAGGCAGTTCCTACCATGTGGGCAGGGCAGTTTGGCTCTTCCATGCTTTTCTATCCTGGCCTGATGGATCTTGCATCTTCCCACTCTTCTCAGGGCCTTCCATAAGCTACCTTCTGGAACGATCATGTACCATTCCATCTGGAACAAACTACATGGTATCCCACTCCTCAGGACGCACCTACTCCATGCTCCCTCAACTCTGTCTTTTTATATGCAGACTTCCCACGGCCTGGAATGACCACCTGAACTCTGCCTGCCTCTGTCCCCACATGGCTTAAGTATTACTTTCTTCTGAGGGTTGCTGGAGGGAGAGGGGGTAGGGATAGGGTGGCTGGGTTATGGACATTGGGGAGGGTATGTGCTATGGTGAGTGCTGTGAAATGTATAAGCCTGACGATTCACAGACCTGTACCCCTGGGGCAAATCATCCATTATATGTCAATAAAAATAATTAATTTTAAAAAATAAAAGAAAAAGTATCACTTTCTCTTGTTTTTTTTTCCAATTCCTCTAGCAGTATTTCTTAGTCACAGTGCTAATTATGCTACACTGCCATTCTTGCTACTGGTCTCATTTATTTCTTTTTTCCCAACGATTAGCACAATGCCTGGCACATACTAGTATTTGAATAATCATTTATGTAATAATGGGTGGCTTGGGTTTAACTTGTTACCATCTCAAACAATATGCATTTTGCTGCAAGGAATTTCTGAAATGATGCTCTAATCTTAAAGCTTGGAGTTGTCACTAGGGGAAAGCAAAGAGGAAATATTTTGAGCCTGGAAGTAGTTTGGGCAGTATGCAAGTTCTTATAGGCCAGAGACTGTCAAAGAAACCCATCCTCCTATCCTAGAAATCCTATACCAGAGACCAAGATTAATGATAAACACCACCTCTTGTCAACCAAAGCTAAGTACTTGCAGTGCTTCTGCTGCTTGGCTTTGAAGTTGATGGTACTGGGTCTCTTCCCTGTAAGGCCATGCATTGTGCTGGGGTGGCAGATGCACTCCTCAGCTCCATTCTGTGCATGATTTAATTGTAGGTTACATTATCTGAGATTAACTAGGATCATATATAGAACAAATGGAATGCCACCAAGGGGCTGGCAAACCTACAGAGGAGTCAGGCCATCAGTTCAACTTGAGTTCAGAATCCTCAAAAAGTGAACATATTTGGTTTGAAGGGTGGGATTCCATGGCAGTTCTTATCTGACTATGAGGTGGTTTCTTCAGAGTTCGGTCTTGGCATGAGTAAGACAAAACACTCTTCTGAAAAGAGATTGGGTAAAAACCAGCTCTAGTCATGGAAAGTTTCTCTGCCCAGTGATTGACCTACTCTCTTCTTCCTTTTAAACTACCCAAAATGAGTTGAGTAATTTTTTTTTTCACTTTGACTAAATTTCCATGAGCAATGTGGAGATATAATTTTTATCAGTTACTTGAGGGAGAAAAAAAAAAACAAACTGTTTTCCTCCTCTGACCCTTTTTTGAATTAATCACGCTGTACTGGTCTGAGATCACAAAGTCTACTAAGCACCAACAGGCAACATGAGCTTTAGATGTCAGATCTGTGATG
Source organism: Mellivora capensis (assembly GCA_004024625.1). NCBI lineage: Eukaryota > Metazoa > Chordata > Mammalia > Carnivora > Mustelidae > Mellivora > Mellivora capensis. The sequence continues at coordinate 28,162 of PISX010015549.1, forward strand.
AGGAAGGGTTATTTTGAATCCTAAACCAACCTTTTTATCTTCACCAAACTCCAGGAGGGTTAGAAATCATATCTGTTTAACTGTTTTATTTATAGTAACCACAATGCTCTGGGCAAATGAAACGTTAAAAATTCATTTTGGAGATTATATCTTGTTTTCATTTTAGAGCATAAGAGCAAAAAAAAAAATCTTGTTTTAAAATGCCTAGCTTACTACTACTGGCTTAATAATATCCACTATTTTTACATCAGCTCCAAGTTAAGAAAAATGAAAAGCCAGATTATGATTACGTACACTACACATGAAGTGTTGTGTAATGCCTCCAGAAAGCATAGCCCTGTGATCTTACCTGCCAATATGGAGAAAATGAAATGCGTATGAACCTCAAGTCAGAATAGTCGAGGAGTTGCTCGGATATTCTTTGTTCTTATATTCACCTTGGAACACTGAAGTCTGGTTAAAAAAACAAACATATTCTTCAAAGAATTTTCATCAGGCCTACAATTTAGAAAATATTTTCAAGGCAATTTTCAGTACAACCTTTTGATACAAGAAACAATTCTAAACCCATTCTCGGCCCATGCAGTGAAAGTATGTCACCATCATTTGAGCCTGAACTGGAAGGATCATTTTAAATCTAATCCATTCTTTGTCATTGAAACAGTTGTACGAAGCTCTCTTTCTTTTTCCTCATCTGCTAAATGAGATCATCTTCACCCACTTAAGACATCTTGATGAAGTGTTATGGCTTTTAAGGAAATTTAAATATAGGAAATATATTTTTAAGAATGCTCTGAGAGTGATTTTATGTTTTCTACCTAAAGATGTAAAAATGATATTTAATTTTAGATTTGTGTTTCCTTCAAAAAAGTATTCATTTCCCAAAATAGTATTTGCTGCTTAGAGTGGTGAGGTTATGGATGATTTAGTCCCTCTAGATTCTAAACTCTATAATATTTTGTTGTCTTTAGAATTAAAATGGATTTTAAAGATGAAAAGCAGCAAAGTATCTATGCAACACATATATATTGACATCTTTTCTAAAGCAGGCTCTGAAATAAAGTTATAAAGAATAATGAGTGGGAGAGAGAACAGACCAGTAAAGAGATGATAAGTGCAGAAGGGGGAAAGTACTAGAAGTATAGAGACAGAGGGATAGGCTGTTGTAGAGGAAGAAAAGACTAAACAGGATCATTGCAAATTTCAGATGACGGGCAATTCTTTTGTTTAACATGGGCTGCAGTTCTACCTTCGACACCATTGTGATTAAAAGAATTAATTTTTCTTGTGAGGGGAAATCTTTTCTTCCCAGGAAGAGTTAACCTGACTTCCCAGATGGACCTCATTCCTAGGAATGAATCTCAAGGAACCGTTCTCAACAATGGATGTTTCTTCCCTGAATAAACACAGCTGTTTAGTATCTAGAGCCTTTCGGTTCGTGCTCATCTTTGTCTAACCCCCTTCCACGGCAGGCACTGCAGCACCAGAGCCAGAATATGACTTTCAGCTCTATCTGCCTTCGCATCTACCTTTCTGTTACTAAGCTTCAAAGAGAGGTCTAATTTCAGACCTACGCTGTGTTCAAACCTGTAGTTCCAGATAAGGATTCTCCTTCTTATATAATGCATTTTAAAATGAGAGCAAAAAGCCCACATCGGTGTTGGCTTTCCACTGTTCAGCGTTGAGTATTCTCGAAGCCTTAAAATTGAAGAAGGAGCACAGGGTTTGTGCGCTGTAGTAATTAGTGCTCGTGGCAGTAAGGCTGGTAGCAGTGTTGATGAAAAGAAACCGTAATTTCTGTTCAACTCCTGAGGGTCTCCTTTCTGAAAGGAAGACTTGCTATGTTTCTTTTTAAAGCTTGGATCAAATAGCTTAGGCAGACGCTGTGACAATACCATTTGCAGGAAAGGAACCTATGGTATGACTCACTCACCCACTAAAATGACGCCCTATACACCTACTTGTTCCCTGCCTTTACTTTCAGAGTCCTCTGAGTCAAAGCATTTGAAAATCAGTCTGTATGCCAAATCCCCATGAAAACCTATTTGCAGATGTCTCTCCTGTTCATCCTTGTCCATTTTACCTTCCTTACCATAGGCAGAGTTATTAACAATTTAGTGATTATTTATTAACAAGGTCTACCTGCCTACATGTGACAGAAAACTCTTTTCTTCCCTCCAAGTTAACATAGGTAATGTGACTTGCTTTACTCTCCATCATCCCACTCCCTAAACTCCAAGAGAAGTTTCCTCAACTCTCAGAGTCTTAACAAATCCTCCAGTTCATCCCAACTTTTCTCCCGGAGAACGTCTGCCAAGGAAGAGACAAACTTGCAGACCAAGGTCAGCAAACCCTCTTCTGCCGCTTTTACTCCATCATCCAAAATCACCTGATTTCACTTGCCTTTGAGAGTGCTCAGAAAATTCTAGATCAAATGGAGGTAAATTACTTTGAAAGAATTAAATTGGGTGCTCAGACCCTATGCGGATACTGCAAATAATAAATGTGCTGGCTGCCACGTAGTAGGTTTGCTGAATGGGTACTTGATCAAATTGCAGCGCTAATGTCTGGGATTATCTGGTCGTACATTACTTTATTCCGGAAAGTTTTATTGAACGTGGTGGCAGGCATAGATGCAATGTGCTGTGCACCATGACCTTGAATCCATCATCCTGCCTCCAGACTGAAGAGTAGTTTGGTCATTTTAGATAGATGGAAATTTATATTACAGACATACTTCATCTTGCAAAGTATGTCTGATTCTAAAAAAAAGGATAAAAATGTCCTTTTATTTTGTAATGCTAGACACATTTTTAAATCAGAGAGAAAGCAACTCCTTAGAATTATCCTAGAAATAAGTTAACTCAACAATCCCATTTATATGAGGAGACTGAAGCCCAAACATATATTTTATCTAAGGTAAAGAGAGTAGTTGCAGAATAACCATCCCTGCTCTTTTTTTGACATGAGGTCAGAGGGTAGTTACAATATAATTACTCTTGCTCTCTCCTCTCAATATTAGACAATCTCTGTGAATCCTTTTTTCTTACTCATACTTTTCTAATTAATCAAACAGCTCCTTATATTTGTCATATGTTATTTAGGAATGTTATCATAATTTCAGGTTTTCATTGATTCCATTGGCCTAAAATGGGAATATACCTGCCTTTCCACAAATCCCTGGGAATTCTTTCCAAGAAAAAATTCTGGATTTTCAACCATTATCATTAGGAGGCTTTTTCCTCATGTATTACTTGGTTCCAAACACACTTCACTGTGTTTTTCAGCAGAGGTGAAAACTAATAAGAAACCGTAATTTATTGAATGAAAACAGTTCATTTATTTGAGGACAATTAACTAACCCCTTTTTAGTATTCTATTTTTCCAGTTAATTTATCTCAATTACCTTGTTTCTTTATGAGATAACTTGTTGATACATTTTTGACCCTGAGCAAATGCTTATTAAATGGGATTAATATATTAGCATTATTTCTCTTTATCAAATATTTCCAAGATATTTTTTCCATGAATATTGACAAAGAATGAGAGAATAGGACATTCACTGTCTATTGTGTATCAGCAACCTACCAGTTATGTTGTCATACTTAACCCTCAAGGTATCGCTCTGAACATGCTTCCAGAATCTTTAAATTGTAAAGGTATTCTGAACATTTTTCAATAAAATTTTCAGTTTGCTATTCACAATTGCTCAAAACAAAATTTTTTTTGAGACATGAGGACAGCGGGGTCCAGCAAGGTCCAATAGCTTGTCCAATGTCACACAGTTAATGAGAGGGAGGGAAGAGATACAAATCCAAGTCTGAAAATAACAAAGCCCATTATATTTCCAACACAGTGCTCTGACTCACAGGCAAATGAGCCAGATAGAGCCTCTCAGGAGATGAGATTTGGAGTCTTGAAAGGTTAAAAGACGTTTAGCAAAGGACCACTTTGAAGCCACGGAGAGCCAGGTGCCATTCCTGTGTTCTGGACTTGGGGTCTGCCTGGAGTATATGCTTTAAGCCCAACCCTCTATAGGGAATCATGCTTTCCCATCTGTGCATAAGAGCTTAGCACTCAGGAAAGGTTCCAGATTGACATCTGGCAATTTAAAGTTCCCCTAGAGTTATATAGGATGAGAATCTGGCTTATATTTTCTTTTCCCTACATAGCAGCTCATAATGATTCGTCTGTCACTGGCTGTTAAAGTGGTTGGCAGGCCTGGTGTGTGCAGGAAGTCAGGGTGACAGAGCCAGGATGTCTCAGTGGTTAAGGATGTGAGTAGAGGGCCCGAGCACAGTCTCTGCTTCCAGATCTTGCTCTGGGCAGTCACTTAACTTTTCTCTGCCCAGTCCTCCCATCTATAAAATGGAAAGAGAAATACTGATGCACTTCTCAGGGAGGCTATGAGGCAGAATCCATGCACAATTAACGAGTAGTATTTGGGATATAGAAAGGGTAATGGAAAAGTGGAAAAGCATTCCAGCGTGGGATCATTTGGTAAAAATGTGATTAAAATTTTTACTATTTGGCAATCCTGGTACAGCAAAACCTTCAATATAGCATTGGCTGTTATATGTAGCCAGCCTTTTAGGAACTACTGAAGCAATAACTGCCCTGTGAAAATTTTGTAGGGTAATAATGGAAATATGTCAAATGAAAAATGTGTATTAGGTGCTCCATTCCCCAACCTTTCAGTGGGCTTCTTGAGGTCATATTCTGTGTCTTCTTCATGGTTTGCCATGTCCCATAATGTGTACTTCAGAGCCTTGTACCAAAGAAACCATCAGTTGAGAGTCAGTAATCATGATATGGTTCAAGGCCAAGAGAAGCTATAATGAAAGGTCCCTGGGACTTAACTTTAATTTTTAGGTAGACTGGCTAATGGCTTTGATTTTCTTTGTGTTACTTGGACATACTTCTTAAGTACCAAATTATTAAGCGCTTCCATACTCTACTTTCCAATTTCTCTGGGCTCTCTAGACATGCAATTTGTTGCACATGTGTATGGCTTGGGCATACATCTAGTACAGATTTACTTCGCCCTCAAACTCATCGGAAAGTGACCATACATACCCATTTAAATGTGGGTGGAGTCCTCCTTACAGCTTTGTTTCTCCCATCCATTTGAAGAATGAGACTCGCTTTTGGAAAGATGTGGTTTTTATGCACGTGAGACCCTCTTTTTTTTTTTTCTTTTTAAAAAGAGAAAACATAATAATGAGGGGAAAACATGTAAAGGCTTTCCAAGAAACCCTGTCATGGCCCAGAAACGTATTATGCAGTACTTTGCTCTGGAGTGGGGTAAGGGGCAAACCACCAGCATATGCACATAGAGAGTCCCAGCCAGACCTTCAGAATCAGAATCCTCATTCTAACAAGAGCCCCAGGAAATCTGTATGCACATTAAGAGAAGAAGTGGCCTAGGACCTAGGTTTTAGGATAATTAGAAAAGGCTAAGATTACAGTTAAAAGCCAAGTACATTTGCAGTTAGAAGTTGGTGTTGGGTTCCACCATTTCTCACTTAGAAAAAATTGTCCATTCTCACTCCCCAAGAAATTGTGAGGAGCCAGAAACCTAATAGGCACGAAGACTGAGTCTCCTCTCCTGTGCAGTTATGAAGACCAGCTCCCTTTCCCCATCTCCTTGTTTCTGTGTTGATACTTGAAAGTTTCTCCATCCAAACCTGATGCTACTCTCCCTTCTTTTCTGGGTAAATAACAGGTCAGTGTGTCTCCCCAGCCTTCAGCACACTCTTCTTTCTCACTTGCACCAAACTGACAATTCTCTGAAGAGCTCAGACTAGTTTTCTTTATAAATAACCCCAAGTCCTTTAGACTTGTCATAAGAGGAGGGAGAAAGAAGCAATGAAACTCCCTAACTAGCTTACTTTGGCTCCTGGATGCCAAGGCAGATGTTACAAATGACACGACATCTCTGCTCAGGGCCTCAGTGTGGAAATTACTCAGCAGAGCAGACATGGGCCTTTCTGTTTTACTGCCAGTTATGAGCTTGTGAATAGCACACCACACTGCCCTGATTAGTGGATGTTTTCACTCCCTCCTCATAATCACAGGGACTGGAGCAGAATGATAAGAAGGGCTTCCATGATACAGTTGGTGGTGTAGGGCCGCCCCCTCTTCTCTCCTCCTTTGTTGTGCTCTTTTTAATGCAGACAACACTTTGAAGTATGATTTTTTTGGTTTTGACCGACTCACCTGAGCCATCAGAAGCTACACATTTCCCTTATCACCGTCCTTACTGAGGCTTGAAAACACCCGTGGGAGAGCTTCAATGTTAATGCACAGCTGTTGGGTTATACCATTCCCTGCTGCCTACCAGGAAATGTTGATTCTCCCATCGTACTGCAATGAATAATCACCTTAATTTTTACTAGAGGTTTATCTTAGGACCTTGCCTAACTTTTCTGAAAAGACAGGGGGAATTTGTCTGTTGATTAAGAGTCCAGTTAGTATTGCTAAAGGATTTCTTCTGGGGAGCTCATCCAAGACTTCAACTCTGTCCTTTTCTCTTTTGAGAATGCAGGCAAGGGCGGATGAGTGAGCAAGAGAGCATGTCTGGGCTGGAGCTCATAGTGCTCAGGTGTGTATGACTCATTTTCTTTGGATCCCAGTGGTACACAGTTCTGACTCTCACCTTCCTTTACTTACTGAAGGGCACAGAAGGAAAACAAGTGGCAAGTGGCTGCATTTAAGTTCTGACAAGAGGGCACAGATGCTGTTGGGTAATGGAAAATTTACCCAGGCTGTGTATGTATTGAGCTACCTCTTACGCAGTCTCAGACTATTTCCTTTACGATAATGAGCATCTATGTGATCTTAAACATACCACAGATCACAAATGGGATCTTTTAATATGTAAATCTCTCTAAAAGCAAAAATAGTACTTGAGTTGTTTACAATGATAAAGACTTACTTTAAACAGGAGAAGAAAATTGCTTTCATCTTGATTTGTTAACTGTGATCAATTGGTAGAGGTGCTTGGAGTCCTGTGTTGAGAAGAATATTGAAGCAACCTCAGGGCTCAATGGAAAAGAAAACCATGATAAATTACATAAAAGGGAAGCATTTGTACTACATGATTTCTCTATACCATTCATACATATTCTAACTATAATTCATTGCTTTCTGGAAAGAAAAGAAAATCCTCTAATAGCTGAGAGAGGGCTAGTTCAGATCAACTCATAGGTGCTTTCTTATTTCAAGATGGAGGATTTACTGGATATACCAAAGCAACTTACCTGGATAAATGTGACCAGCCTGTCCTAACTATACTATACAGTTCAAACAGATTAGGGCATACCTAGTATTTAGAATACTATGTACTATTCTTTTTGGTTCTGTTCTCATATTTCTCTGGATTTGATGTTGCATAGCTTGGGTTATAACTCAGGCTAAAACTGCTTGGCTATGGGCCAGACCCTCAATTTCTCTGAGCTTTGGTTTCTTCCTCTGAAGGCTGATGGAAAAAAACACACGAGAAAAAGATATGTCAATAATGTCACAGTAGGAGTCACTGGACATGAAGAGCCTCAAAGGACTTGTAAAATGGGAAAGGGGAAAACAAGGATAGAATTCACATGAGTATATATCATAAATAACTGAATAAATGGCAGTTATATTTGAATCCTACTAGTCTCCTTATAAAATAGGTATACTTCAATATTAAAATATATGGGAAGGCAAACAATTAGTTGCAGAATGGATACGGAATATTTAAAAAGAATATGGGCATTTATGTGTGAGCTAAGTGCCTCTAATGATGGGAACAGACTCACATGAACATTACTCTTTAATATTTTAAGTAAATATGTGATTCTCTGGATCACACAGAGCTTGATATGGTATGTCTTTTCTTTCAATGTGTAGTGACATAGCCTCTCCTCTAGTTCATAATCAACAGAACATGTCTATATTTTTTATGTGATTGGATAAATTGGCAGTGACTGGGGTAAAGTGAAAGATCATCTGCAAAGCAGACAACTAGGAAAGCCAGAACAATGGATGTGGTTAAGTTTATTCAAACCAACTAAGACAAAATGAAAATGATGAAAACTTCAAAATGGGTGTTTATCAAATAGGTATTTCCTACTTTAAGATAACTAAAACCTACATGTGGTTGGGAGAGTTTGGTAGTGTCTATCTGGTCAAGCATAAGCACGATAATTTTCCATATACTGTTCCTGCTGGTGGATCATCTCAGATGTCCTGGGCTTTGATCCCTGGGCAATGTCTCCTCCCAGTACATGCCTTTCCTCACTTCCAGAAAAGAGTCTGAAGGACAATCCTTCTTCACCACTTACCAACTTGTGATCTTGGGCAAGTACCTTAAACTCTCCATACCTCCATCATTCATAAAAATGAAAATAATGATTATATATTATAGTACAGTGACATTCTGGTGGGGTTTGAGTGAAATACATGTAAAACTAAAAAAAAATATGTGGCACAAAAATATTAGCTACTGTATTCATGTTAACACCACCATTAATTTCAACCTAAACACTTCCATTGACAAACACTTGACTGATCTTGTACAGATGATCTTGTACAGCAAAACCAGTGGTGGGGAACTTCCCTTTCCTATTGTACAATAGGATAGGATTGTACAAGTAAGGATATTAGAAGTCACCATTTCTTCTAACAAGAAAAAACCTGGACAGACTGAAACATCAACTTTTCTTGGATCCATAGGAGAGGTCAAGACAGAGGCCCAAAAATTGAAGAGGAAGATAGATGAATACAGGTTGTCATGGAGCAGAGACTCATTGCAGAAACTGTAGCAAGAACCAGGGCTGAAGTAGGAAAATCTGGACTGTAATTGACAAATTGCTGGAAGCTAAGTGTGGATAAGTCAGAGTTTAAAACTCCAGGGTGACATGTCATTAAGGGTACCCCTACAGTTTTGTGTTTTACCACTAGAACCTTGACTAGGTTCCCACAGTAAATATCAGAAAAATCCTCTCCTGCTCCCAGCAGAGTGAGGGGAAAAGGAACCATTTTGCAATAGACTAGAGGAGTCTGTTCTTTTTAAAAAAGCTTGCCCTTAGGGAAACTAGTTAACTGGCTCTAATTTGCATGGGTTTTACCAGAGTCTAATTGATCTGGGGGAGGAGAAATACTCAACTCTAGGCACCTCTATTCATCCTGCCCCACCTAAGTGGGGAGGGAAAAAAACAAAACAAAACTAAGAAACCCTAGCAAAATTCATAGTCCAGAGGTATAGTCTTCCAAAAGGAACTGTGGGAAAAATTGCTGTCACTTTGTCACTTTATGGTAGATCAGCACAGTGTGGCCAAATATCCTAGTTATTATATTCTTCACTACCACACTCTTAAAGTAAAAAAAAAAAAAAAAAAAAAAAAAAAAAAAAAAAAAAGCAAAAATTAGTAATTTTATTAAATCTCAACCAATGAATACACTTCTGTTTAAACCCACAATTATATGGTCAATTAATCTTTGACAAAGAAGGAAATAATATCCATGAGAAAAAGACAGTATCTTCAACAAAAGGTGATGAGAAAATTTGCAGCAACATGCAAATGGATGAAACTGGACCACTTGCTTTCCCCATACACAAAAATAAGCTCAAAATGGATTATTAGAGACCCAAATGTGAGACCTGAAACCGTAAAAATCCTTGAAGAGATGCACAGGCAATAATCTCTCTGACATTGGCTGAAGCAACATTTTCCTAGATATGTCTCCTGAGACAAGGCAAATAAAGGTAAAAATAAACTACTGGGACTACATCAAAATAAAAGGCTTCTGCACAGTGAAAGAAACAATCAATGAAACTAAAGGCAACCTACTGAATGGGACAAGATATTATACAACTCAACACCCAAAAAATGGATAACCCAATTAAACAATGGACAGAAAAAATGAACAGACATTTATCCAGAAAAGACATACAGATGTCTAACAGACACATGAAAAGATGCTCAACATCACTCATCCTCAGGAGATATTACCTCAGGCCTCTCAGAATGGCTAAAATTTAAAAAAAAAAAACAAACAAAAAACAAGCCACACAATAAACAACAAGTGTGGGTGAAGATGTGGAGAAAAAGGAAATCCTTGTGCACTCTTGGTTGGAATGTAAATTGGTATACCCACTGTGGAAAACAGTATGGAGGTTCCTCAAAAAATTAAAAGTAGAACTACCTTATGGTCCAGGAATTTTACTACTGGGTATCTACCCAAAAAATACAAAAACACTAACTGAAAGAGATAATGCACTTTTGTGTTTGTTGCAGTATTATTTACAACAGCCAAACTTTGGAAGCCCCCATGGGTCCATCAATAGATGAATGGATAAAGAAAATGTAGTATATGGAATATTATTCAGCCAAAGGAAAGAATGAAATCTTGCCATTTGCAAGAACATGGATAGAGCTAGAGGGCATAATGCTAAGCACAATAAGTCAGTTAGAGAAAGACAAATATCGTATCATCACACTCATATGTGGAATTGAAGCAATGAAATAAATGACCAAGGGAAAACAAGAGCAAAAGAGGCAAACCAAGAAACAGACTCTTAACTATAGAGAACAAACTGATGGTTACCAGAGGGGAGGTGTGTGGGGCAATGGAAGGAATAGGGGATGGGGATTAAAGAGTATACTTTTCATGACGGAAAAAAAATAATAAAATGGAAATAAAAGAATGCACATCTGTTGAATATTTGTGTCGTGAAATGAGAAATGTGAGAAATAACTTTACTGCATACAAAAATACCATGGTTGACTCAAGAAAAAGCATGGGTATAGTTTTTGTTTGAGTTGCAAGCTGAACTACAAGCTGAACTAGCCACCTTTTTCATGGAATACTTTTTTTTTTTTTTACATTTCAAAGAATGTCTGACAGACACTATGGTTGCCAGACTTATATATTTGGTAATCATTTTTCTAAGATGAACAAAGTGAGTTTGTTTCTTTAAGGAAAACAACCTACAGTATTTGTTATAGCCTATGGAGTCCATGCTTTTATGTAATAATTACAATTGTGGAAAGATTTTGTCTGCCATCATGAACTTGGCAGGTTCCCAAAACACGGAGACTTTCCTGATGAGGCTAGTGGTGAAATTAACAATTAACTATTGTTTGATGTTGTATAATAAATATGTATCAACATTTGGAATGTCTGTATAATAAAAAATAAGATTTCACAAATAATAAATGCTATGCATGGGTATAAGGTGCACACAAAGTGTAAGATAGATTAGATTAATGAAGTTTAAGGTAACAGAATATAAAAGGTTCATCAATGTGGTTTCAGATTCCTCATTATAACTAACCTAATAAACAGCCACTTGTTGTATTTCAGTGTAGCATCAAAGAGCAGTATCCACAAATATACAAAAGGTTATTGAAATACACTTCTTGTGTCCAACTACATGTTTATCTGAGGCCAAATTTTCTTCATATGTTTCAACAAAAGCAACATATTGCATCAAATTGAATGCAGATGTGTTGTGAGAATTCAAAGTTCTTCTGTTAAGCTAGACACTGGAATGTACAAAAATGCAAATCAAGGTCAATCTTCTCAATTTTTTTGTTTTGGAAAATACTGATTTTCAAATTAATTCATTAATTGAACTCATTAATTGAATATATCTTATAGTTGAGTATGATTGTTATTTTATGTGAATAAGTAAATGTCTTTAAACATTTCTCAGTATTCATTTCTAATTCAGTAAATAGTGATAGATATAATGCACATGGACAGAAGTGCTTTGGTGTCCTCAATGATTTTTAAAAATAAAAAGGGCTTCTGGGAGAAAGAATTTTGGAAAGCATTAGCTATACTTTAGGTTAATACTTCTCAAAATGTATTCTTCACCAAGCTTCTTCATAAACATCTCATTTTCTTTTTTTTTTTTTAAAGATTTTATTTATTTATTTATTTGATAGAGACAGCAATAGAGGGAACACAAACAGGGGGAGTGGGGGAGAGAGAGAGGCAGGCTTCCCGCTGAGCAGTGAGCTCGATGTGGGACTTGATCCCAGGACTCTGGGATCATGACCTGAGCTGAAGGCAGACACTTAACAACTGAGCCAGGCACATCTCGATTTCTTTTTAAAAATTCAAATTATCCAACCCAGGATTTACTAGATCAGAATCACTAGATGGGGCCAGTAAAACTGAATAATGTCTACCAATGCATCTTATGTATAACAAAGTATGCTTTCTTGTAGTATCAACAGGAGAATCTCCATACTTTTAAGATACAGCAATTGATTTAACAATAATCTCAGCTCACTGTAAGTACTCTTCTCTCAACCTCTTTACTTTGTAACCTCACTTCTTTCACATAGGTAAATGGTAAATTTTATCACAGCTGGTATGTAACAGTCTGCTCTCAAAAGCTGGATTCTAGTCTTTTCTCCTTCACTCATGTATACCCTCACTGTGCCTACATATAATATCCCTGCATCTGTGAATACTCCCAGAAGTGATGGAGTCTGGGACAAAAAAGGGAAAGACCTAGGAGGAACTGGTAACCAGGTCTTCAGTGTGATGATTTTCTTTGGAATATGCTGGCCAAATGATTGATACTGCCCTGGGAGGATGAATCTGGTTACGTAGAGTAAGAATAACTGGATTTTTCTTTTCTGTGAAGGTATTTTTTATTGTGATGAAAATATACAAAACAAAATTTGCTATTTTAACCATTTTCAAGCATACAATTGCATCTAAGTGATAGGTATGAAGACCTCCCTCCAAAGGGAAATGCAGAGTTAAATCCTTTTGAGAAGTGAAGAATTCAATAAAATCTCTTATTACACATACTAAGTACTAAACTTAAAGCTCCAGACTTTCAATTGTCCAGAAGCATTATGGATTATATGTTTTAATATATTAGTCCATTATGTATTTTATTATTTTTGGCTAGGGAGGACCGTATTGTGTCCCTGGGCAAGTCCTAAAACTATAGTTATAAATCCAGATTTAAAATGGATATCAAAAGCAAACTAATTTATCTACCCATCTGACAGTTGGATCCAGCCATGAGAACTCACCAACCACAGAGGCAGAATATTTCCTCTTTAGACTTCCCAGTTAAAAAAAAAAAAAAAAGTTATAGTACACAAAATCTTACCTCCGTAACTTCAAAACATCAACCCTAATCTTACCTCTGAAGAAATAATGAAGAGAACTGCCATGTTTTCCCTTGGTCTTTCTCCAGGCCCAATATCACTATCTCTGTCAGATGTGCATCATGGAATAGGGTTTAATGCCTTTAGCATTCTCCTCACATCTCTGAAATAAACTTTAGTGTGTCTGAGTCTCTTTCCCAGGAGATTCTGTATCAAGAGGTGTAGATGACTTTTAAGATCAGAGAGGTGAGCTTCTAAGAAGCTGTCTGACCAGCTAGATTACAGCCAAATAGCACTTTCTTCATTCAGAATACCATAATTATATGAAAGCAACCTGAGGCCATTTATGTTCTTTTATCAGACACAATACATGGCAAGCTCATATTAGTGTTATTGTTATAAAAATCTATGAAAACAATATTCACATCTTTCCCAAACTGTTCTTTCACAGCTGTTGCTAATTTTTTTCTTTAAATCTAAGATGAGGCACTTGCATTTTTATTACATTTTGTTGACTTTAGCTATTGTCCCAAGATGTTAGTATCTTTATGGAATCCAATTCTACTGCACAATATATTTTCCATTCCTTACAGCATATATCATTTGCAAAATAGATAACTATGCATTTGATATTCTTATCCAAGCAATTGACAAAATCTGTGAGCAGGACAGGGCAACTGAAATGGAATTCTTTTATACTTCATTGAAATCTTCTTCCAAATTAATGGAGATTATGCTAATCTACATACCTAAGATTCAATCAGATTTTGTTTCTCCATTTTATCTGTAAAATATCATGGACACTCTTGTCAAATGCCTTGATCAGGCTAGTTGATATTTCTGGGTTTTATTTGCCCCCAGCAATTTAATAGAAATTTAAAATGTATCACCTCTCAGGAGCAGGGTAAGTATTTATGAGATAAGGTCAACTGGATGCTTTAAGTTCCTTGGAGGAAAATGGGCTATATACCTATGATTATTAAGAATAACAAAATAATTTACTTGGGAGAATCTTAATCCTTCTGTAACCATTCTCCTCTACTGGGTAAATGACTACCTAAGACAAGGAGACTAAGCTAATACAACTCTGAAACTCCCATTGTGATGAGCAGATTTTGAACTTGAGGGTTTTTTTTGTTTTTTTTTTAGATAAAGAATGTTTCTTTTTTGTAAAAAAGAAAAAAAAAGAAGACAATGGGGAGCAACTCTTCATTATTTTCTCATTCGTCCTTCACTTATCCTTTATGCACACTTAGATCAATTGTTGATAGTACGTTTTCATGAAAGGAAAAAAAACCAACCAAACAAACAGAAAAGACCTGATTTTCAGGCTCAAGTGACTCATCTAGTTATAAAGACTGGGAGAGCAGACCTTATAGCCGAGAGCTTGGCAGATCCTTTAACTACTGGAGTGTGCTCTGGATTTGAAGGCCGAAGTTCTTATGAATTTTTCCTGGTCCACTTAACTGCATCATCTAAACTTGATAAAAATGACCTTACAATGGCAGTCATTTTCTTGAAAATATTAGGATGTGCTGGAAAGCTACTGAGAATAGAAGGAAGCGAGCACTTAATGGGCTGGACGATTATAAAGACTATGCGTTGGTTGAGGGGGGAGTGCTCTGCTGTACAGAATCTGAATCAATTATAAACAAACTCCCTCCTTCCATGGTCTAGGAGCCCAGAAACCCCTTCACACCAGACTAAGGATGCCAGGAAAAATCAATAAGCTATTGAATTGAGTTCTCTGGGGGAGAACACAGTGTATTTTGTAATTTCAAAATAGCTCTTTTATTAGAGAGCTGAAGAGGGCATAGCAGACATTACATTTCTATGAAATATAAGCCAGGCAACATTCAGATCTGTTTTAAAATTAATAGAGCTTCAATCTTTTTTATTTTGTCAATAGACTGAGTTGTGATGCCTGCTAACTCTGTCTTCATTCTGATTTAGTAAGCATTTATTAAGAACAGTTTTATATTTCTCTAACTGCATCACCAAAGCCTCTCTCTTTCCACTGGACATTAAATTAAGTATAAAATGAATTGCAGCAAAGCTAAATAAATAGATCCTTAATTTTCCCAAGCAACATACATATGTATAAAAAAATAAACGTTATGGTGTTGGGCTTTGGGACTAGAGAAAAGGTGGTTTGTGTGTAGGTTTAGTTATCAAAATCCACAGCATATAGGCTGACAGCTTTTGAAATACATAAACTGTTTCTCTCTCTCCTGTTTCCATAGCAACAGAGTGCACAAAGCCTTAGTTTTTGCACATAGAGAGAAAAAAAATTGGGAATGGAGTCTGGAATTGTCTGGAACAAAAGAAAAATGTAGCAAATGGAAAATTAAGCATCTCTAGTCCTTCAGAGCCTCATACTTGCTCATGGTCCCTTGATGTTATTATTCACAATATGCATTGAAATGCAGTTTTGAGGTAGCTTTGAAGAGTTTGGTAGGGACCTGTGAGCTGAGAGCACCTCTGCCTCACTCCTGCAAGCCTGTTCCGATAACTCATTGCCACCTTTGCCTTGGATGTTTCATTATGACTCCCTCCTTCACGACATTCTCATGGGAGTTGTATTGATCAGCTTTTGTCTCCTAACCAGATTTCAGGTTGAATGTTAAGATCTCTCCATTTTCTGTTTTCTCCCTCAGTTCATTAACTTGAAAAGGCCAGCAACAAGGCACTAAATTCAACAAATAATAGGAGGATCTGACATATCTTTTAAGGAAGGGCGTCACAAAGCAAGGCACGGAGACCAACAAAGCAAACAAACCCTAAGGGGTACCTTAAGTGGGATTCCCGTTGGGCCAGGGTTGGAAGGTCTGCATCAGCCTTGAATGGGTACACCTCATTTATTGCCACAGATCTGTGTGCTTGTTCCGTGGTTTCCTTCAAAGGGGTTCATTGCCATTTCTCTGAGTTTGCCTTAGATTTTACCTCCCACAGAATGAAGATCTTGGCTAGATGCATATATGTAAAATAAAGCCAATACAATAAATATTTGAACAAACTTCCTTCCTTCGGGTATAAGAAAAAAGTTCAATAAGGAATACTAGTTTTCTTTAATAAAAAATGGAGCTTTTTTTTATTTTTACTTTATAATGAAAGAAATGAAACATAAAGAACCTGTTATAAATGGAAACAAGCATTGCCCAATTCCTAATATTTCCTTTTGGCCTGGGACCCTGAAAGTGGGGCATATACTCTGTACTAACTAGCTGATAGTTACTTTAGTAATGACAAATATGTATCATAGTCTTCCTTGCTACCCCACTTAATGACCAAAAACATCTATTGGTACTTGTCCAGTTGCAGACAAGTTCTGAATGGTACAGTGAAGTCCTCAAGATGAGGTATTTGAATTGTTTTTGCTTGATTACTCCTGGAGCAAGAAGTGAATTGCTAGCCCTTCCTGGAAAAAAAAATGCATATAACACTGCAATCAGGAAATTTAATGGATGCTACCGTGGCTCTTGGCACTCTGTACAGGGTTCTCATAGGGATTTTTCTAAATGGAGAACATGTCGTAAATATATAATGACATGATGAACTGGATTAGCTCAGATGAAGTCATTACTGCCTATTTGTAAATAATAAACCTTTTAAAGAAGCATATGAATGAAAGCATATTTAACCAATAGACAACAATGGCTCCTAAGGGGCTTTTGGTTTGATTGGGAAAATAAAACATGCTTTCTAAAATTGCCAAAACATATATTGACCTGCTAGACCACAGGAAAATTACTAGGTTCAGAAAACTTATATTTAAAAATAAACAAAGAAAAAAATAAACCTGAATACAAATCCTCTTTAAGCAGCAGCTCTTGGAAAAGGAGCTTTAGAAGTTTGCAAATTTTATAATCCTGAAAACATGTTATCTTTTGGCTTGCTGAATGGATTTTTGCTGGAGATGGGCATAATCTATAGCAGTCTGTCCTCAAATAGTCAATGCTCTTCTCTGGCACTTCTTGCTGTTTCTCTTGCTATAAGTTAACATGAGCCGACAAAGAACTCCTCCCCACCCCCCCACCCCCCCCACCCGCCAACCTCTCACTTTTCAATTCTTGAAATAATGTTTTATCTCTGGTTCTGAAAGCAAGACCAAAGGACTCCTCCTTGTGAGTTGATGTTGTCCCTACACCCAGCTACACACCTGGCCCTCATTCTTTGAAGCATTTAGAAGAGGTGAGACTCAGAGTTCACAGTCTTGGTTTTTTTGGAATCTCTCAGACTAAACGTGGTCCTGTGGCACTATCTATTAACCTGACGGTAGGCTGCCGTGAACTTGCTCCTGCGAGGATGAAGTAAGTCTAAAATTCTAGTGACTTTCATTCCAGACCCCATCTTGTCATGTCATGGCTGACTCTCGTTGCAGCCTTCTCATTTCTGATATATGAACATCATCTCTTCTCGTTAGTCATCCTACAATGTTTAAACACCTTCTCCCTTTCTTGAGCTCTCACATCATACCTTCTAAAATCTTGTCTGACTTTTCTTTGTATTCTTTAGTGATTTTAAAATTGCTCATCTGCCAGGCCCATATTATTCTTTTGTTGTCATGATATGCTCACTCCATTCTTCTTTTTTCCATTCTTTTTAACCTCTCTCACATTCTCAGGGAAGTGGCTGGAAATTACTTGTGCTGAAGATCCAGAAGGTAATACTGCACTGTGGGCTCATTTGCATGCAAGTCAGTGGGGAAATCTGAAAACTGTGTTATGTTTCTCTCTGATTTTCACCACTGGATATCTCATTCTCCTATAGACTTCCTCAGTATTTCTCTTTCTTTCTTTATTCCTATTTCAGTACATTCTCTTAAAGCAGTCCTTGAACCTCCTGAAAAATTTAGCTGCTCCTAAAAGTCCCTCACACTTACTTCTTACTAAGTCGTACTAAGATTCACTGATGGGGTTCTTGTGCTTCTGAATCTGCTTTTCGCGGAATGTTTTCATGGAGGCTAATGTTTAATATGACCCATGTGACACCTTTTTCCTCCTTTAGAAATACAACCTCATTTCAAGAAAGATCTTCATGGAAACAAAATATTGTACTGATATTATTGTTGAGGCTACGGACCACCCACTTGTTCTCATCGAAGTCTCACCAACAGTGCTCCTTGGATATCCACACTGAACTCTAGGTCTTCCAGAATAGTGTCTGAAAAATTCTGCTATGAACCATAAAATGACTATGGATTAGTCCGGTAGAGTATTAATCAAAATCTAGGATTCCATAAATAGAATTCTACTACCAGTCACTGCCTAACCCACTCGTGCTGCCATTCTTCTCTTTTCAGCTTGGATCTTGGTACTCCCACATTTCCGTGGCAAGTAATGAGCAAGAGCTTCTCCTGCTGTCCTCTGTCCAGGTTACTGATCCATGAATTCCTTCTTACAAGCCATTCATGGCCCACCAGTCACTGGCTGCCACATTTTCAGTCACTGCATTTGTAGTAATGCAAATGATATCTTAATGATTTGAAAAACTGAATGTGGTTTCTGAAATGCCATAAGGAATTTATTGTTTTGGGAAGCATTATCTTACCCAATTATAAAAATAACTGTAATTTTTCCTCCTCACTGGATAGTCTCTGTGATGTCACCCTTTTGGCTGAGTTTACTCAGTGAAAGGCCAGGAAGGGAAATACAGTAGAGAGAGGGAAACATTACATTAAAATCAAGGCATCTATCAATACATTTACTTTCTGGCTTTAGATTTTTATCCATCATTTTTTCTTTTTAAGATTTTATTTATTTGAGAGAGAGAGAGAGAGAGAGAGAGAACTGTGAGGAGGAGCAGAGGGAGAGGGAGAAGCAGGGCTCTGTTCAGTGGGGAGCCCAATGCAGGTCTCGAGCCCAAGACCCCTAAGATCATGACCTGAGCAGAAGGAAGACATTTAATAGACTGAGCCATCTAAGCACTCCTAGCACTTTTTCTTGATTTTTTAAATTATCATACACTAAAACTGACTTCTTGATTTACAGTGTTATAAATTTTTAAAACATGTGTTTGTATAACCACCACCACAATCAGAACCCGGAACAATTCCATCATCCCCAAAAACTCTTCCGTGCTATATCTTTATTTCCCCTTCATTACTGATCAGGAATTCTGAGTTGACAGTTCTTTTCTGCTAGCACTTTAAAAATATTTTGCCACTTCTTTCTCATCTCCATGGTTTCTTATAAGGAATCCATTGTCATTTGAACATTATTCCCCTATAAATAATCATTATTCCCCTACAAATAATCCATCTCTGGATTCATTCAAGATTGTGTGTGTGTGTGTGTGTGTGTGTTTCAGTGGTTTTTCAATGCTTTATGATGTGTGTAGACATAGACTTCTTTGGATTTACACTGATTAATATTTGTTGGGCTATCCTGAAGTTTAGATTTATATATTTAACCAAACATGTGAAGTTTTCAGTTATTATTTATTCAAATATTTTTTAAGCACTGTACTCCTTCTCTAAGATTCTAATGACATAATTGTTAGGCCTTTTATATTGACCCAGAGATCCTAAGTCTTGGCTTATATTTTTTAAATCTTTTTTTCTCTGTGTTGTTAAGACTGGATAATATCTATTAATCATTCAAGCTCACTCAAGTTGAGATTTAAGTTTATTTTCAATTTGCTGTTGAGCTCATCCAGAGAGATTTTATTGTATTTTCAGTTCTATGATTTCCATTTGACTCTTCTATACATCTCCTACTTCTTTGGAAAAGAAAATCTTTGTTTTTCTATTCATTTCAAGAATGTTTGTCACTGTTTATTGAAACATTTATATAATAACTACTTCAAAGTATTTGTCAGATAATTCTAACATCTGTGTCTTCTTGGCATTGACATTGTTTGTTTTTTCCCATTAGAGTTGAGGTTTTCTTTGTTTCTACATATCTTGAATTAATCATATTGGATAGTGTCCTGGACATTTTGAATATTATGAGACTCTGGACCTGTTTAAATTTTATGGAAAACACTAATATTTTTGTTTTAGTAGGCAATATGGTTAGGTTCAGTCTGCAGGTTCCAACCAGTTTTGCTTCAGTGGGCCATGGTTCCCATGGCAGTTCAGTGTTCAAAGCCTTTGTGGTGTTATTTAGACTTGTCCTGCCTGTGTACCACTGTGGGTAGTGATCGATCTGTGGGTTCAGTTTTCAATCTCTTTGTTACACGGATTGGATCCGTTGTTCATCATCAAAGTTGTTCATCAACAACTTTATGGAATAGGTTACTGCCTATGTTCTCCTCTAGGATTCTGATGGATTCCTGTCTCACATTGAGGTCTTTTATCCATTTCGAGTTTATCTTTGTGTACGGTGTAAGAGAATGGTCGAGTTTCATTCTTCTACATATAGCTGTCCAATTTTCCCAGCACCATTTATTGAAGAGACTTTTTTCCACTGTATATTTTTTCCTGCTTTGTCAAAGATTATTTGACCATAGAGTTGAGGGTCCAAATCTGGGCTCTCTACTCTGTTCCATTGGTCTATGTATCTGTTTTGATGCCAGTACCATGCTGTCTTGGTGATCACAGCTTTGTAGTAAAGCTTGAAATCAGGTAACGTGATGCCGCCAGTTTTATCTTTGTTTTTCAACATTTCCTTAGCAATTCGGGGTCTCTTCTGATTCCATACAAATTTTAGGATTATTTTCTCCAGCTCTTTGAAAAATATCGGTGGAATTTTGATTGGAATGGCATTAAAGGTGTAGATTGCTCTAGGTAGTATAGACATTTTAACAATGTTTATTCTTCCGATCCAAGAGCATGGAATGGTCTTCCATCTTTTTGTGTCTTCTTCAATTTCTTTCATGAGTGTTCTGTAGTTCCTCGAGTACAGATCCTTTACCTCTTTGGTTAGGTTTATTCCCAGGTATCTTATGGTTCTTGGTGCTATAGTAAATGGAA
>PISX010015550.1:0-49237 GCA_004024625.1 Mellivora capensis
TGCTTTTTAATGCTAAGTTTTTATTATTTCACCTTGGTTTTTCAGTTAACCCTAAGGCACACAGCTATATGTTACTGCAATCTGTTGATGTTTAAGAACTCGGTTTTAAGACACATAAATATTATAGTTCAAATATGGACCATCTATACTCTTACAACCAAAACAGATATATGCCAAATTTCCCCCAAATCTGCTTAGACTAGCATAGAAAAAAGTTCTCTTGCTACCAAAAAAACCGTAAGTAGGGAACTAACTAACATACTCACATGGTTCTAAAATCAAATATATAAACAAATACACTAAGAAGTCCTACTTCCAGGGCACTTGGGTAGCTCAGATGGTTAAGCCTCTGCCTTTGGCTCAGGTCAAGATCCCAGGGTCCTGGAATTGAGCTCCACAGCAGACTTCCTGGTAGGGAGTCTACCCCACCCCCAATCATGCATGAGTGCGTGCTCTCTCTCTCTCACACACACAAATAAAATCTTAAAAAAAAGTCCTACTTCTGCTGTTGTCATCTACCTCTCTTCTAGCCACCCCCAACAGGTAACCATTTTCAGTTTCTTGTGCATGCTTTCAGTTAACGCATACTGTATATGAGCAAACAAATACATCTGATCATATTCCCATCTCTCCTTTACCACACAAAGTATCATACTATACACACAGCTCTGCATTTTCCTTTTTAACAGTAATACATCTTGAAGATATTTTCCTGTATCAATACACAGAGATCTTCTTCATTCTTTTTTCTCATCAGCCAAACAATTTCCCATTACATAAATATTCTAGAAATTAAGTGGCCTCTTGTTTCTGGTCTTTTTGTTACTATAATGTTGCAATGAATGACCCTGAATATACATATCCTATATATCTATAAGATAAAGACCCAGAAGAGGCTTAGTGATCAAAAGGTAAGTATATTTGTAATTCTGATAAACAATGGTTCTTAACTTTTTTTTTTTAAAGAGAGAGAGTACAGGGAGAGAGAGAGAAAGAATCTTAAGCAGGATCCATGCCCAATACAGAGCCTGACATGGGACTTGATCTCATGATCCTAAGATGATGACCTGAGCTGAAATCAAGAGTCTGATGCTTACCAACTTAGCCACCCAGGTGCCCCTGGTTCTTAACTTTTCTGAGATTCTGAATCAATTCAAAAATCGGATAAAAGTTATGGACTTTTACGGCCCCCTAAAATAATGAAGAGATACACACACACACAAAATGTACATACTCTAAGTGGACCTTGGAGCCCTCACATGAATCACCCTAGAGATACTGAAAGAGCAGATAATTTATGAAGGGGGTCTCAGAGCCGTAGTCTCAAAACTCTGAAAACTTAAGAGACCTTACCTTGGTTGATTTCAGCTGCAGAAGGCCCCAAGCTCAAGCTCTTCTTCTGCTGAGCATTTTTGGCAAGTAGTGTGTGCTTGTCATCATTCCCTGTATCCATCTCTGAAATGGTGACAGCCAGAATCCGGCAGAAATTAGCAAGCTGCTGCTGATCAAAATTGGATACTAAAGAACTTAGATTGGGGACTTCATCTAGTCGGATCATTTCCTACAGGAGACACAAACAAAACAATCCCCATGCTCAGTTCATTCGAGGCTGGATGTGTCCCTCTTTTGCATTCCCCTAAAAATGGGACCTGGTAGCTAAACTACCTAGGTCCAAATCCTGGCCCTGCAAACTGCAGTTGTGCAAACGTAGGTAAGTTATGGAACCTCTCTAAGTATTTGTTCAACTGTCAAATGGGACTGACATGCTTCACAGGACTGGTCTGAGGATTAAACCCTTTGGAGCACCACTATTCTCATTTCTCTTTGTTCATGTGATTCATTTTGCCTATTTAAAAAAGGAAAGAGAAGAAATGCCTACCACACAAATTTGATCACTCATTCACAAATTGCCATTCCTCTACTACAGATGTTTTCTAAGAAATAAAATATTCCAAATATAGCTGAAGGCCCCTGTGTACTCCTACCCAGTTGTATTCCGATCTCTCCCACCAGAGGTAACCATTATTTTGAACTGTTTATTATTTCCATACATGTTCTTTTATTTCCATAAAAATATATGGTATTAAAGCAAAGGAAACCACCAACAAAACAAAAAGGCAACCTACTGAATGGGAGAAGATATTTGCTAATGATACATCTGATGAGGGGCTAATCACCAAAATATAAAGAACTCATACAATTCAACACCAAAAATAATCTGATTAAAAATGGGCAGAGGACCTGAATAAACTCTTTTCCAAAGACATCCAGGAGGCCAAGAGACCCATGAAAAGATGCTCAGCATCACTGATCATCAGGGAAATACAAATCAAAACCTCATGCCTGTCACAATGGCTAATATTAAAAAGGCAGGAAATAAGAAGTGTCAGAGAGGATGTGGAAAAAAGGAACCCTCATCACCACTGGTACAAATGTAAACTGGTGCTCCCTCTGTGGAAACGGAGGTTCCTCAAAAAATTAAAAGTAGAAATACCATATGATTCAGTAATTCCATTACTGGGTATTAACCCCAAGAAAACAAAAACGATAATTTGAAAAGATATATGCACCACTACATTTACTGCAGCATTATTTACAATAGACAAGTATAGAAGAACCCAAGTGTTCATCCATAGATGAATGGATAAAGAAGACATGGTATACATATCTGATGGAATATTATGCAGCCATAAAGAATGAGAGATTCCCGGGGCGCCTGGGTGGCTCAGTGGGTTAAAGCCTCTGCTTTCAGCTCAGGTCATGATCCCAGAGTCCTGGGATCAAGCCCAGTACTGGGCTCTCTGCTCCACAGGGAGCCTGCTTCCTCCTCTCTCTGCCTGCCTCTCTGCCTACTTGTGATCTTTGTCTGTTGAATAAATAAATAAAATCTTAAAAAAAAAAAAAAGAATGAGAGATTCCCATTTGCAAGGATGTGGATGGATCTAGAGTATATCATGCTAAGCAAAATAAATCAGGAAAAAGACAAATACTCTATGATTTCACTTATATGTGGAATCTACAAAACAAATGAACAAACAAAACAGATAAAGACTCAAATACAGAGAACTGGTGGTTGTCAGAAGGGAGGGGATTGGGAGGAATGGGCAAAATAGGTCAAAGGGATTAAGAGGCACAAACTTCCAGTTATAAAATAAGTCATGGGGATGAAAAGTACAGCGTGGAGAATACAGTCAATAATACTGTAATAACAGTGTATGGTGAAATGGTGGTGAGCATAGCTTAATGTTTAAAATCACTGAATCACTATGCTGTAGACCTGAAACCAATATAACATTGCATGTCAATTATACTCCAATAAAAAATAAACCAAAAAATTAAAAACATATGATATTGTTCCATATGCAGTGTGAATGCTACACTATACCTTACCTTTTTGTCAACACTGAAATTTTTTTTTTTTTTTAGTTTAGGTCACTTCAGATAAGAAAAAGTTAGTACTTCTTTTTTAACATTTATTTATTTTTCAGTAGGCCTAGGCCCAATGTGGGGCTTGAACTCAGGACCCTGAGATCAAGGGTCACATGCCCTATTGACTGAGCCAGTCAGATGTGCCTCAACAGGGGGATTTAACTACTCTGACAGAAGTAGCTCCAATTCATTCATTTTTCACTGCTTTACTCCACAATGTATTTAACCATATATCCATATATATGTATGTATGTTTACGTGGACTGTAATTTTTCACTATTAGGGACGCCTGGGTGGCTCAGTTGGTCGGACAACTGCCTTCGGCTCGGGTCATGATCCCGGAGACCCGGGATCGAGTCCCGCATCAGGCTCCCAGCTCCACGGGGAGTCTGCTTCTCCCTCTGACCTTCTCCTCGCTCATGCTCTCTCACTGCCTCTCTCTCAAATAAATAAATAAAATCTTTAAAAAAAATTTTTTTTCACTATTAAACACTGTTGCAATGACCATTCCTATAGGTGTCTCCCTGTGTATGTGCACATGTAACCAGCTATCTAGAGTAAATGATAGCAGGCGTTCTTGTCTTTTTTTTTACTTTAACAGGGATATTTCCAAAGTTTTAACATAAAGTTTAATGTCTACTTTAAGTTTTGATATCCTATGTCAAACTAATGAGCTCTCCTTTTATTCTTAGCTTTTATCATGAGTTACTGAATTTCATGGAATGCTTTTTATTTGGCTACATTTCTTTTTCTTCTTTAAAATCTGCAAATGTGCATTACATGAGCTTCTCTTCTTCTGAAACATCCTTCTATTCCTCAGATTATACCTACTACCCTTCATATCTCACTAATTCACTTCCACTAGACTGGGTATTTCTTTATTACTGCACATGTCACCGGATCTTGTGATACCTGTTCCTCCATTTTCAAACAAACTCACACTACATTGAGGGAGTTGTGTGTCTTACTTTCTTTCCAGGGCCTCAGCACATAAGACTTGGTATCAAGGGTCTCAGTAAATGTGTACTGAACAAGTGAACCATTCCCAGAAGCCCCCATGAAGAACAGGAGTTTGCTGAGGGGCTATTTGGGAACAGCTGCTTCTACCTTTGCCTTCTCCTTCCCCCAGTACACAAAAGTTAGCGATTTTTTAAACGATTTTATTTATTTGACAGAGAGAAACACAGCAAGAGAGGGAACACAAGCAGGGGGAGTGGGACAGGGAGAAGCAGGCTTCCCTCTGAGCAGGGAGCCCAATGTGGGGCTTGATTCCAGGACCCCGGGACCATGACCTGAGCCGAAAGCAGACGCCCAAAAACTGAGTCACCCAGGCGCCCCAAAAGTTAGCGATTGTTATGAGAGGAAACTAACTTTCAGTCCTGTTCCTCTAGCCCTAACTTAGTGTGTGGGTCACAAACCAGGTCCCACTGCCCTCCAAGCCCACTTCCTGTGTCATATTTTAATATCTGATACATGCAACATATGTTATGAGGGATAACCAAGTGAAGAGCTGTGTGTATCTTTCCTATCACATCTTCCACACTCTCTGCGAGAGGTAACCACAATCCTGAATTATTTTCATTTTGCTGTTAAAAAAATAGTTTTATATGTATGAGTTGAGTTTGCTTATTTCAGAGCTTTATAAGAATGATATACTAGGGGCACCTGGGTGGCTCAGTCAAGTAAACATCCAGCTCTTGGTTTCGGTTCAGGTCATGATCTCAGGGTGATGAGATCAAGCCCTACACTGGTACCTCCGTGCTGAGCTTGGAGCCTCCTTAAGATTCTCTCTCTCTCTCTCCCTTTGTCCCTCCCCTGCTCACACTCTCTCTAAAAAAAAAATAAATAAAATAAAAAGATACTACAGGGGCACCTGGGTGGCTCAGTGGGTTAAGCCTCTGCCTTCAGCTCAGGTCATGATCTTGAGGTCCTGGGATCGAGCCCCGAATCAGGCTCTCCGCTCAACAGGGAGCCTCTCTGCCTGCCTCTCTGCCTACTTGTGATCTCTCTCTGTCAAATAAATAAATAAAATCTTTAAAAAAAAAGTACTAGTCTTCTGCAACCGCCTTTGATCTATTTCTACGATTTAGCTATGCTGTTGCCTATAGCAACAGCTTATTCACTTCTGCAACTCTATAATAGTCATTGTGTGAATAGAGAAAATTTATCCATTCTCCTGTTGATGGATCATGGATTTGGCTTCAGTTTGTCTGAAACAGTACTATAAACATTCTTATGTGTTTCTTGATGTACATGTACAGAAGTTTTTCCAGAGCGGTGGCTTCCAAAAAATTCTGACAATGTCCAAGAAGAAAAAAAAATTCCATCACAACCCAGTAAAACATACATATGTGAATATATAATTATGTAACAAAAACTTAAATAATACCCTTACATGACACACTTGAATGTTTTCTTTTTTAGCTGGTAGACTCAATGAATGAGTTGATTTCACAACCTCTGGGCTTTGATGTAGTGTTTTCATTTCTGAGAACTACTGTGCTGGGACTGAGTTTATCCACAAGCATGCCTGGACATAGACTATAGGTGACCCAGGCATAAGAATGATGTCTCAGCCCTCAGGGTAGTGGTTCCCTAGGTGCTGGGTCACAGGGAAAGCACATATTCAACCAGAAAACAAAGAAAGATGAATAGTTTCTGCAGAAACAAAAAGTTATCAGCATTACATAAGTGACTGCAATGATACACATTCTTGGGGTGCCTGGGTAGCTCAGTTAGTTAAGCATCCGACTCTTGATCTCAGCTCAGGCTTTGAATTCAGGATTGTGAGTTCAAGCCCCATGTTACCCCACGCTGAGCATGAAGCCTACTTTAAAAAAAAAAAAAAAAAAAAGCCGGAGAAGGAAAGAAAGGCCAATGATACAATTTTCACCAACATTTGCTCTCGCTCTCTCTCTCTCTCTCTCACTGTGGTCTTAATTTGCATTTCCCTGATCATCGATGAAGTTAAACATACTCGTTTTATGGACTGTTTCTCTTCTGTGAAATGTTTGTTACTATCATTGCACCCCCCCCCCAACTCCCTTTTCTTTACCGGGCTATTTGTCTTTTTCTTGCTGATTTGTAAGACCTCTTGATAAATTCTGAATACCAATCTTTTGTTTGTTACATGGGTTACATATATCATTTCCCAGTTTGTGGCTTGGGTTCCCATTTTCTTTTCTTTTTTTTAAAAAGATTTTATTTATTTATTTGATAGACAGAGATCACAAGTAGGCAGAGAGGCAGGCAGAGAGAGAGGAGGAAACAGGCCTCCCGCCGAGCAGAGAGCCCGATGAGGGGCTCGATCCCAGGACCCTGGGATCACGACCTGAGCCGAAGGCAGACGCTTAACCCACTGAGCCACCCAGGCGCCCCTAGGGTTCCCATTTTCTTTATGGTGTCTGTCACCCTTTCAAACTGCACCAAGGTAACCATGCCTAGCAGAACTCATCACTATTTTTGGTAACACACAAAAAATGAGCATGTCAGGGCACGAGGGACAGGCGGGAGAAGTCAGGAAGGAGCAATCCCAGACTCCCATGCTCAGACTGCCAGGGAGTTTGGTATTTCCGCCCTGGAAGCCCTCTTTCACACACTGGCTGGAGCATACAATTATTGGAAAAAATAACAAAGCCTTTTTATCAAAGGGTACAAAGGGTCTGTCTGGGACCTGCACACATCTCCAGTGTGTTCCTACAGACAATGGGTCACTTGTGCATCTTCCGCCTGTGCATGACAAGCAGGGCCTGGGGAAAATACAGCAGAAAGACAGAAATGAAAGCTGGGGTAACCACAATGCACGTGGGTAGCCTTTTCCCTGCAACAGCAATTCTAAGAGGCTGCTCCTGCCTCCTCAGTTGTAAGAGGAAGAAATCTGCCAGCCTGCAACCAACATGGAACAAAGACTGGGGAAGGAAGCTCCACATCTTCATAAGCATCATGCAAAAATCTAATAGTGATTACCCAGCAGAGATCTATGGATGTGTTTTTTGGGGGTAAGTTCTTGATGATAATTTTTTAATTTAGTGTTTCATTTCAATCACAGTTGTCTGATCTTTTTTTTTTTTCTTTTTTTTTTTTTTTTGGTAAGTAAGATCTTCACCCAACATGGGGCTTAAACTCAAAACCCTGAGATCAAGAGTCCTATGCTCCACTGACTAAGCCAACCAGATGCTCCTTTGTGTGTGCGTGTTTTTTAAAAGCATATTCTGGATCTTCTGAATGTCCATCTTACAACCAAGCGGCAGGATGTCAGTGCTCACATCTGTGTCCTCTATGCTGGTATCAATTAAACTTTAACTGTTGAAGACTAATGAGAATAAACAGAAGTGGATTTATAAATAAATAAAAGTCGAACATGACCACCTAATGAATGAAGGTTTCACAGCATTCAAATAAAGAAAAACGGTAGGAAAATGGATTCAATACATAGCTACAAAGAACTTGTATCATAATAATTAGTGAGGGGCAATCTGGTTTTGGCAAAGTGACATTAGCCATCACATTAAATTCACAAAGTCAATCTGAACTTTTGAGTCTTATCATTAGATCAATTTCAATTTATACACTGATTTAGGTTTTACTGTCATTTAAAAACCACTAAAAGGAGTATGACCTAGGTTTGTACTTGAATATATTTAAGTAAAAAAAAAGTTAACATTAGGAATACGGAAGAATTTCCTTTAAAAGAGCTCTGTACATCATTCAGGTTTGAGAATCCAATTGTCTGACACACCCTCCCCCGTCTGGTCACCCACCTGCTAGAAAACATAGCTCACCTTTTTAACCCCCAAAATATCTTCAATGAGGGTTGCTGTTTGTAAGAATGTTTTCTTACTCGTCATCAATGTAAACAGGAAGATCACAAAGTCATTCTTTTCTGCCAAACGCTTTGTAACTCCTTCCGTCTATCACAAGGGAAAAAGGAGAGAAATGACAAAAGGGTATAATCACAAAGTAAAACATGAAAAGCAAGGTATTCTCCTTCCAGAAACCAGAAAAAGCAATTCCAACCTACATCTGGAATTCTCAGCAGAGGCCTTAAATCACTAAAACTATATACAAAACACGGTGTGCAAATGCATTTTGGGGGGAGGGGTTTTTTCATGGTAGGTCCATCATAGGGTCTTGACCTAGTATCTACCTAGTAACCAAACGAGGAACTACAAACTAGCATCCAGTAGGCCAAGTTTTATTTGGCCAGCGGTATATTTTAAATTTGGAATGTAAACGTCCTTAGGCAGGACACGCTTACTCCAGGTCAGCAACAATTTGCACAAGTTTCCACCCCAAAGCAGGCACTGTCAGACATTTCTTGGTTTCTGCCTAATCCCTGAAATTAAGCTACATCAGCAGAGTTGGACCATATCATTCTATGTTCTTCACATTTTTGCTTCTTTTCCTTTCCTTTTCTTTCTTTCATGAACTGTGTTTTGCGGGACTATTATTAAGTGTCATTAATAACAAACAGCCTCATAAAACTAATGACTATATGGAAGTTGCCAATGATGGAGTCATTACATCATACACGTATTTTTTAAATTAAGGACAAGTTCTTACTGACCTTAGCTGCAAGAGGAGTTGTGTGTTAGCTGAACAACTAGTTAGTTTACTGTTATCTTATCGGTCTGCGCCTATCTGTCCACTAAAGACACATGGCTACTGAGCACCTAAAACATGGCTAGTCTGAACTGAGATGTGCTCTAGGTATAAAAAACACACTGGATTTTGAAAGCTTAGTACAAAAAAGGAGGTAAATATCCCATTAATAATTACTTGCATTATTTACATATTGGAATAATCTTGATATACTATGCTAAATAAAATATATTATTAAAATTAACCTCACCTGTTTCTTCCTACTTCTTTTCTTCCTTTCTAAAAAATGTGGCTATAAGGAAATTAAAATAATCTAAGTGGCTCACACTGTACTTCTGTTGCATGGGACTATCACAGAGCTAAACTGTGTTAAGTGCTGAAACTTACTTCCCTATTTATGTTGGTTGATAAGAAGCTTAAACCGAAATGTGTGCCCCATCCAGATGACAGATGATTTTTTGGGCAGCCCAATTCCTGCATACATGTTATACCCTCAACTTGTTCTACACTCTTCTTTCTTACCTACTTCTAAATATATGATTCATGATCTTGGTAGATTTTACATATCACTACAAGAATGCCTGACATCTCTTTCTGAATGAGGCAAGAAATGAAATGGAATTAAATGTTCCACTGTATTTTCATAACATATAAGTTTCGCTTCTACAGGAGCCTTTGTTTCATTCTGCTGTGTATTATGATTCACTGTGTACAGGTGACCACATAAGTTCCTAAAAGATAGGTACTGTGTCTTATAAACACTAGCACTTGTATGTTGCTTTACAAAGCGCTTTCACATCTCACTTAGTCCTCACAACAAGCTCCAACAACAACTCCAAATCCAGTTCTAGCACTAAGTGCTAGGCTTTTTTCTTTCTACCAAATTGCTGTTTTATTCACTATTCTTTCCTTTTTAGGGGTCAAACAGAGTCTCCTACTTACTATGCTGGTGGGGCTTTTGTCTTCTAACAAGGAAAATGAAGGAACAGAAATAATGGAATTAAAAGGAATCTTAGGGGCGCCTGAGTGGTTCAGTGGGTTAAGCCTCTGCCTTCAGCTCAGGTCATGATCTCAGGGTCCTGGGATCAAGCCCCGCATCAGGCTCTCTATGTGGTGGGGAGCCTGCTTCCCCCTCTCTCTCTGCCTGCCTCTCTGCCTACCTGTGATCTCTGCCTGTCAAATAAAGAAAGAAAAATCTTAAAAAAAATAAAATAAAGGAATCTTAAAGGTGACATACACTCTTCCAGTGTATCTATAAATGATAAATGATTGTTCAGTATCTGCTTGGACACCTCCAGGGCCAAAGGAGATTGCTACCTGCTATAGGAGCCCTGATTCTGAATTTCTATAAAATTCTGCCTCCCCACAATTTCCACATGCTGGGCCTGGTCCTCAGGCCCACAGAAGTCAGTCCAATCCCTGCATGTCCGAGGACAGCTTTCACGTCCACCCCCGTCCCCCGCCTTGAACTTTCCCTTCTCAAGCACTGCAGATGTGGTAGGAACATAACTGGGCCCCCAAGGGCAGGTGTACTTACACAGACACACGTATTATACAGGATGCTCAAACAGTCCTTGGACATTTCATCACTTACTGAAAGTGAAGGGAGAATAACTGGTTATTTTTCTTACTGAAAAGATGGCATAATAGAATTAAATTTTTCAACCTAAGAACTATTCTTCACAATCCCCTTCAAGTTGCTTCTTTTCCTTTTAGCATACCTCTTTCCAGCCTTGCTTACCAAAGATTTTCGTGATGCCCATCAGAACCTATAAACCAATTTGTATACTGATTTTTGGTTTGATGCAGTAGCTGTTTTCTCCTTAAGCTCCACAGTCTTCATACTTTCAGCCTGTGTATCATCTCTTAATAACCATGTTCCCTTTGTAGTTTGTGTAGAATATATCCAGGGTTTTGGGGGGCTTTTTGCTATTTAAATAGACTAAAAACAAACTGTTTATGTAGCCTTTCTATGCCTGTGTTGCATTGGTTCCTCAAGATATATTTCAAAAGCAGAACTGCTAGAATTCAAAGTATAAGCTTCCTGATTGCATGTTATAAATTTCCACTGAAGGTTGTCCTAGCAGCAAACAAGGGTATCATTTTTACTAAAGACTCACAAGTGTGTTTTTGTTTTGCTTTGTTATTTCTGTTGGGGAAATGTCTTTTAATATCTGACCTACTAACTCCAACAGAGAACTAGCTACTTCTCCATGAGCAAGAACAGAGGAATAGGACAAAAAGGAAACATTTTTATGACCCCTGAGCCTGGAGAGGATAAAACTGAGTATGAACCATCAACAAAGTGTTTTTGCTCAGCATTAGTTTTATTTTTAAGAACCATTTCCATTCATTCCTAAGCTGACACAAACTCTAAAATGTTAGGTCTCCCTCTGAGATGTCAATGGGCAGCCCTGCCAAGCTAGCTTGACCAGAAGGGTTATCTGATAAAACCTGGAGACAGAGCAGATGTCCCCTATCCCTTATCACTTCCTTTCAACCTGTGGGGGCTTTTTCGTTTATCTCATGACTTCAGAGCAGGATGGAATACCAGATCAGTTCATCTCTGCATTTCTAGACCTTTCATTTTCAAAAGGAATTGTGATTCACTCACTCATCAATTATTTATTCAGCACCTACTCTACAGCCGATAAAGAATACACAGTGGTTGGGGGGAGGGGGGTCTCTAAACCTAGTAGGAGAAAGAGAACAAATACACCAACAAGTAATTACAAGATGCGACTTGCTATCAGCTTAGACAGAGAACACGAAGAACCAATTTAGATAGAGTACAAAGCTGAGACATCAAAGACAAATATGAACTTTCTAAGCCACTGCTGCACTTAAAAATGAGGCCTTATATAATATGTTCTGTTCTGGTTAAGGGGGGGGATTTTTTTAAATTAAAAAAAAAAAAAAATGTACTTTTCCTTTTGCCTCATTGCATCCAAGAGAGCAAGATGGGTCCCAGCAGCTCTCCGGGAGCCATCCTAGGAAGTGTGCCCAGGGTTCTCCTTCTTGCCGCCTATGCTCAAACTGGTAGAGTCTGATCAGGATATACAGCCTCAATATGGGCCACCAGTGTTTCTGTCAGTACACAAAGGATACAGGCTTCATTAAGTTGGATTAAGTGAACTTCTTTGAATGTGTCAGCCAAGATACCTACCTTACCTGCAGATATCCAGGATACCTACCTTAATGCTACCTCACTGTATATAAAATAAAAATATTTCAATTTTTAAAAAATGTAAGATGTCTGTAGAAGGGCATTCATCAAGTGTTAAAAGTGATTTCTGGCATGTGGGTAAGTATGTATGTATGTATGTAACTCTGTGACCTCTGGCTTATGCCAGAGTGCTCTTATATTTTTTTCTTAATTAAATACTGAATACCTAAAAATAGTATTTGTAACATGTATAAGTTATAAAAAGGAATAATAGAATACCATAGACCCATCACCCAGCTTAAGAAATAATGTGCTACCAAAACACTGACTTTCTAACCTTTACCATTTCTGGTAATGACTAAATTTTCCTACCAAGAGCATGTATCACCCCTACAACAACAACAACAAAAAAATAGATATACTTTTTAAAATAAAACAAACAAATGATCTTACCAGGTTATTCGTTACTCCCTCAATTAACTAGATAGGAGAAATAAGACTTTTCAGAGAAAACACAAAAGCTGGGCCCATGACAATTAGAAACTACAACGATGCAATTCGTTTAGCCCAGTGGCTTTCACACTTTTTCTTTTACAGCCCCAGATCTGTATTTCTACCTAGTACAAAATGAAGAAGAGCTCTTAGGTAGGGGGTGGAGAGCGCATGCTGGAAGGCAGACCCTCACTGCTGAGCTAGGAGTAGGAAGAAGATAAGTCTCTGGAACCACATCACATCAACAAGCTGGGAAGGAGGACCAGTGGCTCGCAAGTATACTTACTTTTCAGTTTCTGTCCCCGGATAGAGATCGTAGGCCTCATAAGAATTTCTACAAGGAGCTATATATTAAAAAAAAGAAGAAGAAGAAGAAGAAGAAAGGAAGAAAGAAAGAAAGAAAACAAAGAAAGAAAAGAAAATTGGGTAAAATGTTCAAAATAAACTCCAAGCACAACTTATAAAACAATCTTTGCCCTGACAAATGATGACCCAAATACCTGTCGCAGCACTAAAAGACCCTCTGGTTCCCAACACAGACACAAGGCAGTGAGGCTCGCAGGAATGAGCACTGTACCAAGGGTCAGGAAACCTCAGTCACAGCTCAGCCACCTAGTCCCCATGTCAACTTGGGCAAGTCAATATCCCTCCATGGCCTCAGTTATCTCATTTAAAAAAATAAGCATTTGGACTAGATAATCTCTGGGATCCAATGCGGTTTTAATTTTTTAAAAGCTATAGAACGTTATCACTAGGATTCCTCTTTTGCTTTAAGAACATTTACATTCTTTTACAGACATAAGTTAATAAAAACAGAATCTCAAAAGATACACCTATAAACTGTTAATACAGATTTCTACAGGGGATAGGGATGTTATGCATTCATTTTTCATTTTACATACAACACATAATTTTTGCTTAAACTTTTTTTTTTAAAGATTTTATTTATTTATTTGACAGACAGAGATCACAAGTAGGCAGAGAGGCAGAGTAGGCAAGTAGGCAGAGAGGCAGAGAGAGAGAGGAGGAAGCAGGTTTCCGGCTGAGCAGAGAGCCCGATGTAGGGCTTGATCCCAGTACCCTGGGATCATGACCTGAGCTGAAGGCAGAGGCTTTAACCCACTGAGCCACCCAGGCACCCCTTGCTTAAACTCTTTACAATAAGCATGCATTCAAAAACCCATTCGACTGAGACAAAGAACAATTTATTATGAGAAAAGGGTCAATCCATCAGGAAGATAGAACAATTATAAATACATGCATCTAACAACAAAGCCTCAAAATACATGAAGCAAAAGCTGACAGAAGCAAAGTACAGACAATTCAAAAATAACAGACACTTCAATATTCCACCTTTAATAATGGACAGACAATTAAGCATCACCAAAGAAACAGGAAGACTCGAACATTATAAACCAACAAGCTCTAACAGACACCTATAGGGCATTTTGCCTAGCAACAGAATATACATTCAACTCAAGCACACATGGAATATTTTCCAGGATTAATCACATATTAGACCATAAAACAAGCCTTATAAATTAAGAGGCACTGGACTTATCAAAGCAAATTCTCTGAGCACAAGGAAATGAAATAAAAAATAACAGAAGGAAATTCACCAATGTGGATAATTAAAAAACAAATCCTAATTTATCAATGAGTTGAAGAAGAAATCACAAGGAAAATTGGAAAACACTTTGAGATAAAAGAATACAGTTAAACTTATGATACAGCTAAAGCAGTCTTTAGAGGGAAATTTATAATTTTAAGTGCCTATACTTAAAAAAACAAAAAACAAAAAGAATGATCTCAAACCAGTAACCTAACCTTCTACATTGAGACACTGGAAAAAGAGGTACAAACCCAAAGCAAGCAGAAAAAAGGAAAAAAATAGAATTAGACCCTGAGAAGGTCAGTGGGTTAAGCCTCTGCCTTCAGCTCAGGTCATGATCCCAGGGTCCTGGGATCCTGCCGCATCAGGCTCTCTGCTCAGCAGGGAGCCTGCTTCCCTCTCTCTCTCTGCCTGCCTCTCTGCCTACTAGTGATCTCTGTCTGTCAAATAAATAAATAAATAAATAAATCTTAAAAAAATAAAAAAAGCCCTAATTTAGTAAAGATCAGAAAATAACAGAAAATCAACTATATAACCACTGACCTTACAGAGAACAAAAATTACCTTCCTTCTGATGGACACTTTTCACTACTATACATGAAGTTACACTAAGCATCTTCGCATACAGAGCTTCACCGCATTCTGACATGAGAGATTTACAGAAATGTAAACAAGGCAAAAATGGGTAATGATCTTTAAGGACTAAGCCATACTACAGTTTTCAAAAGAGATGCCTCACCTCCCACAATTATCCAAAGGTGTAAGATGTTCAACTGCACAGAATATAAATTCACTCCACATGGAAGATAAACTAAGTCAATGAATAAATTAAAAGTTCTTGGATGTCAAGCTATGGATTATACCTGGCCCACAGACATTTCATTTGATCTACACCTACTGAAAAGCTGGGAGATTTTACAAAAGAATCTAGATTTCCCACGTGCCCCAGGGCAACAGCGATCAATGGGCATGAAAGAGTCATTTCCCCATAAAAGGGGACACACTCTCCACAGTCCCTGCAGGCATTTAATTTACACAGGTCATCTGACTTGGGCCTCCAGGCTCCAGTAAGTTGCCTACCTGACCCTGACGCATCTAGGATGCAAACTCTAGGATACACTTTTCACTGTCACGTCAGGGTTGACAAAGGAGTGGTCTACCCAGCAGCACTCCCAATTATTCCAATTCAGCTGAGCTTTGGGCAGCATACTGAAGAGAGTGTTACTTTGGGGCCTGGCTAGTGACTGGCAGAGGAAGAAATAAAGAGCTCAGTCTCAAAAATACTTCCAAGAGCAAGATGACAAGGGAGTTCAACAAGAACAAATGCATCCAAGTTAAGGTAAGTGAAGAGCAAAAGGTCCTAAGCAAAAGCTCATATTTATGAACAGACTGAAATTCCTGGAGAAGCTAATCTTCTCCAAAGCAGACCAAAACCAAACAAAATCAAGAAACTTTGATGCAAAGTGTCCATGACCGGCACCTGCAACAGAAAACCATTGTCAATGCCAACAGATAGCCGGCTAGAAACCCACGTTACTCTTTTTTCCTCCCATAAATCTACTGGTTTCTATTAAATAAATTCCTTGATGAACAATTCAGAGGTGAAGGGCCCCTCATGCTGGCCATTAAGGCCATGCTGCGAAACCACTAGAGCTGCTAAGGAGAGGCAATGCAGAGCAACAATTAGGGAATGAAGGCTAAGGTTGATGCTATGGCTGCAAATGTGTAATGATCTTTAGTTTCATGGCAAATGGCATCTTTAAGGAAACCATTTTTAAATTGCAATATAACGGGCGCCTGGGTGGCTCAGTGGGTTAAGCCTCTGCCTTCGGCTCAGGTCATGATCTCAGGGTCCTGGGATCGAGTCCCACATCGGGCTCTCTGCTCAGCAGGGAGCCAGCTTTCCCCCCTCTCCCTGCCTGCATCTCTGCCTACTTGTGATCTCTGTCAAATAAATAAATAAAATCTTTAAATAAATAAATAAATTGCAATATAACATACAGAGACAGTAGAGTATAAACCATAAACATACAGCTCCAGTTTTTACAAAGTGAACATCATTCCTGTACAGTCACCAGTCAGATCAAGATACAAAATAACCATGACACCCTGGGAATAAGGACAGATATGGGGGATTGGAGGAGTAGGATCCCAGACCCTCACTCATTACATGGCACAAAAATTTAAACATATGTGATAACAACTTTAAAATATTACCAAGAAAGGAGACACAGCTTATAATCCAACAGCAGGAAAAGCAAGAAACAAATCTCTGAAGCCATAAAAGGAAAGACTGAGCAATCTGATAACCTAAAAAGTAAGGCCCTCTACCTACATTTAAAAGTACCATAAACAAAGTCAAAATTGATTTCTCAAACTTGGAAAAAAAATACAGCACATATAACAAAGGACCTTTAAAAACTGAGTAATCACAAAGTACTACAGTCTAAACCTCTGTGTCCTCCCAAAATTCATGTTAAATCCTAATGCCATATGTGGCAGCATTAAGCTGTGGGGCCTTTTGAAGCTGATTAGATTCGGAGGGCAGAGCTCTCATAAATGGGATTATGCCCTTCTAAAAGAGGCTCCTGAGAGATTCCCTAGCCCCTTCCACTATAAGAGGACTCGGGGAGAGGCTGGCAGTCTGCAACCTGGAAGACGGCCTTCACCAGAAACCAAATCTGCCAGTGTCATAACCATGGAATTCCCAGCCTCCAGAACTATAAGAAATAGATTTCTGTTGCTTATAAGTTACCCAGTCTGTGATGGTCTTTTATGGCAGCCCAAAGAACTAAGACAGAAAATCAGTAAGAGAAAGACCTGATAATCAAATAGAAAAGAATGCAAAAGCTACGAAGAGGTAACTGGCAGAAAAGGAACTACTTATAAACACACACAAAGATATTCAATCCCACTGACAGAAGAATGCAAATTTTAAGAACTATGAAGAGAATATATAAGGTACTCTTAGAATGTATAAGACAACCCAATTAAAAAATGGGAAAAGGAGGGGTGCCTAGGTGGCTCAATTAAGTGGCCGACTCTGATTTTGGCTCAGGTCGTGATCTCCGGGTTGTGAAATCAAGCTCCTTGTCAGGCTCTGCGCTCAGCAGGGAGTCTGCTTGAAGAGTCCCTCTGCCCCTCCCCTGCCAGGAAGTGTGAACCCTCTCTAAAATAAAGAAATAAATCTTAAAAAAAAAAAAATACATTCCTATGTTCCAAGGAAGACATACAGATGACCTGTAGGCACATAAAAAGATGCTCAGCACCATTAGCCATCAAGACAACCCATATCAAAGGCATAGTAAGATACACACTCACGAGGATGGCTATAACCAAAACATAGGTAACAACAGATGTTGATAAGGACGTGGAAAAATAAGAACCTGCATACACCATAGGTGGGCATGTAAAACGTGCATCTGCTTTGGAAAACAGTCTAAAGAGTCCTGAAAAGATTAAACTTAAGAGTTACCATATGACCCAGCAAACCCACTTCCAGTTATACACCCCAAATTAATAAAAACATATGTCCACGCACCAAGGGGGACATGAAGTTAAGAGCAACATTTTTTTAAAAATTATTTTTATTAACATATGATGTATTATTTGCCCCAGGGGTACAGGTCTGTGAATCATCAGGCTTACACATTTCACATACCCTCCCCAGTGTCCATAACCCAGCCACCCTATCCCTCCCCTCCCACCACCAACAACCCTCAGTTTGTTTTGTGAGATTAAGCGTCTCTTATGGTTTGTCTCCCTCACAATCCCATCTTGTTTCATTTTTTTCCTTCCCTACCCCCATCACGCCCCACCCTGCCTCTCAAATTCCTCATATCAGGGAGATCATATAATAATTGTCTTTCTCTGATTGACTTATTTCACTCAGCATAATACTCTCTAGTTCTATCCACATCGTTGCAAATGGTAGGATTTCATTTCTTTTGATGGCTGCATAGTATTCCATTACACACACACACACACACACACACACACACACATATATATATATATACCACATCTTCTTTATTCATTCATCTGTTGATGGACATCTAGGTTCTTTCCATAGTTTGGCTATTGTGGACATTGAGAGCAGCATTATTCTCAACAGCTAAAAGGTGGAAGCCCAAAAGTCCATCAGCTGACAAACATACAAAATGTGGTATATCCATTCAATGGAATATTCTTCAGCCATAAAAAGGAATAAAGTACTGATACATGCTACAACATGGATGAACTTGAAAACATTAAGCTAAGTAAAAGAAGTCAGTAACAGAAGACCACATATTACATGATTCTACTCAGGTGAAATGTCCAGAACAGGGCTATCTATAGAGAGGAAAAACAGAGTAAAAGTTGCCTATGGTAAGGGTGTGTAGGAGAGTGATAGCGAAAACATAAGGAGTTTTTCCTGGGATGATAAAAATATCCTAAAATTGACTGTGCTGATGGTTGCATATATCTATGAATTTACCAAAAACCACTGAGTTGCACACTTTAAATGGGTAAACTGTATGGTATGTGAACTATATCTCAATAAACCTTTTTAAGAAACTAAAAAAATACCATTTTTCCCTTATTTACTTAATTAATACTTAAAATTTACTTAAAATGTACCATTAGGTAAAAGAGGCTACTGGCAGCCGATAATGTTCCATTTCATGATTTGGGTGGCAGTGACAAAGGTGAAGTTACCTTGTGATAA
Source organism: Mellivora capensis (assembly GCA_004024625.1). Lineage (NCBI taxonomy): Eukaryota > Metazoa > Chordata > Mammalia > Carnivora > Mustelidae > Mellivora > Mellivora capensis. Next base: position 19,009 of record PISX010015550.1, read on the forward strand.
GCACTGGTGCACTTTTCTACCAGCCAGACTTCAATAACACAGTCCACAAAGACACACACATATACACTGTGTTGGTGATGGTGTGGAGCAACAGACACTCTCACACTTTGTTCCTGGGGATGTAAGCTGATAAAACCTCCGAGGTATATAATTAATGAGTTTATAAACAATAAAGCACACATATGTTTTGGTCCCATACGGATATACTCCCATGTATAAAAGCCTTTACTGCAACTGTGTTGTAAAAACAAAGGTGTGAGAAAACTCTACATGCCCATCAGTTGGGGCCTGGGGAAAATAAATTATGGTACAATTATACAAGGGAATACTATATAGCCATATAAAATAATGAGGCAATGGGACGCCTGGGTGGCTCAGTTGGTTAAGCGGTTGCCTTCGGCTCAGGTCATGATCCCAGCGTCCTGGGATCGAGTCCCACATCGGGCTCCTTGCTCGGCGGGGAACCTGCTTCTCCCTCTGCCTCTGTCTGCCTGTGCTGGCTCTCTCGCTCTCTCTCTGACAAATAAATAAATAAAATCTTTAAAAAAAAAAAATAATGAGGCAGATTTACATATACTGAATCTATCCCCAAGCTAGAGAATTACATGGCAAAAAGCAAGGTACAGAGCAGTGCTATCTGTGATTGGGTTTGCCACCTCTGTGTGGGGAGAAAATAAACCTGAAGTGAGGACAATGGGGTTATTTATACACACACACAATTACCACAGAACATCTCTGGAGGGACACAGAAAAACTAGAAATCACAGCTGCCTCTGAGGAGGGGATGGGGGATAGGAGACACACCTTTCACTTTGTGCCTTCAAAAAACAAAAAAAAGGCAGAAATATTATCAACTCAAATAAATCAATTCTTCTCATGTAAAAGCTATGGTGCTTCAACAGAGGTGAGTGCCCCTGAACTTCTAAAGATTAAAATTCTGAACTGTTTGCTATAAATTCCACAATGTCTCACTTCTCCCATTTTAAGAGTTAAATACTCAAGCCATTAAGCAGTAGTAGTAATGAACAACTACTTACATCAACACCTCCAAACAGGTCGAAAATATAAGTATTTGGATAAGTGGTTTCTTGGGTCAGTTTCCTCTCTTCAGTAACAAATGCCATAGCCTCCATGGAGAGAAGAGGAGAAATTTCCTAATTTAAAAAAAGTATACAGAGAGACTTTCAGTTTTAGTATCCAAGAGGAACCACATACCAAAACAAGTTTGCATTTTAGTCATAACCTGAATGCCCATGAGCCCAAAGATAGCCCCCAGCGACAACAACAGAAAAAGATAATAATCTTACAGAAAAGCTAATATGATGATCAACATTTAAGTAGTAACAATAGCTCACTTACTTAATGATTATGTACCAGGTATGGTTCTAAGTACTTCGTGCCTGACCCCTTTTAATCCTCACAAACCTATAAGATAACAGTAATTTATCACCCCAATTTTATAGACAAGCAAACTGAGATACAAAGAAGTTGTCAAGGTCACACAGCTGCTAAGTGACAGGGCCAGGATTTAAATGTCGGAAGTCTGGCTCCAGAGTTTGCACTTAGAGAAGAAAAAGTAACTATCTGGGGTGAAACAGTGTGGGAAGAACCCAGGACCCTACTCTTATGCTCTCTCTTTAGGGATCTTGAGGGAAGAAGGAACACAATGGGCGAGGGCAGTGGTTCTCACACAGTGATGAACATCAGAATCACCTGGAAGGACTTGTTAAAATCCCTCCTGCTGAGTCCTATGGGCAGAGTTTCTGATTCAGTAGGCATGGGGTGGGCCTGAGAATGTGCATTTACAACAGCCTGCCAAGGGCTTCTGATGCTGCTGGTCCAGGTACCACAAACCAGGAAAAAGCAGAACTCTTACAGACAACCGGTTATATTTTGGGCACCAGGCTTTGATACCTCAGCTCATCTAATCCTTAAAATAATTCAATGATGTGAGTATAGTTTTACCCAAATCACAAAGTTGCCCAGGCTCACATAATTAGTGACTGAACCATTTACGAGAGACTGAACCACTTTCCCCAGGTCTCATTTTCCTCAACTATAAAACTAGGATGTGATTTCTGCTGGCAACATGGTACTGTGGAAGCTGGTCTTAGGAGGAAGACAGATCTAGGCTCATCATGTGATAGCCATAGGCTTTGGGTGGGTTACTGCTGAGGCTGTTCTTTCAACTGAAAAAGGGAATTATAGAAGACATTTGGATTTGCCTGCCCACTATCTCGTTTTCTCTTCTTCAAGTAAAAGCCCCATTTCCTTGGGGGAAAGGCCCCTCCCCACTTTCCACAGAGTTCTGTTGCGGCTGCCACCGAGTACCTCAGTGTGAGCCCCAGGAGCAGGTGACCAGGCCTCGCCAAGTCTCTCATTCCCTCACCTCGGTGGCTGGCCCAAGTTGTAGAAATGTCCCCCTAGTGCTGTGATCACATGGAGGAAGGTAAGACCACACGAAGATGTCAAGATAAGAAAAGGACAGGTTAACCCTGTTTAGCCCCTGAATTCACACATGTGCTCTCCAGTTTGTGAGACCATAAAGGATCTTTTTTGCTAGTCTGAGTGGGCTACTGTCAATCACAATTTATTCTGGACCAAAACAAGTAAGTAGACCACCCGTGTCATAGAGTTACCATAAGAATTAAATAAGCCTGGTACAGAGGCTTCAAAGAAGCATGTGTTGGATGAAGAAAGAAATAGTGACCGCACAGCAAGTATTCACAAACCTTACTTAATTTCTCTCTTCCTTCTACCCCGTATCTCAGAGATTTTGCAGGAATCAAGTGTAATGTATAATTCCTTGCACAGAGTTTTCAAAGTGTAAAACACTGTAACTATTTCTGTCCCATTCAGACTATAATATCAAGAATACAAAACACCTTTTTTAAATTAAATAAACTTATTTGGAAATGATTTTAAATTTACAGAAAAGTTGCACAGACAAAACATCTCTTCTTAAAGGTAAAGCTTATTTGCTGCCTACTATATTTTAGAATGACTTATGTGATATAATAACCAAAACTTCACTTCCAAAGAACATTATATCAAGTTTCATTACAACCAACTGTAACTCACATGAGTTTTAACTGCAACTAGTACTGGTCATCTAAATTCAAATTTGGACCCACCCCTGACACTAAAGTTTGGAGAGTGTAACTCGAGACCTGGTGAACCGTAAACTCCGGGGCAGGCACATGGGCCTTCCAGGTGATTCTGATACACACTCAAGTTTGAGAACAAGTGCCTTAGCATCTCTCTGCACTCTTCCATCCCTCTCCCAACCATCAATCCCAGTTCCTTCATCTTCTTATGTTGGTCATAATGGATCAACAACCACAAGGTCACTTCCCTGAACCTTTAGCAGTATGGGAGTTTTAAAAATCCTTCTCAAAAAGAAGGTCATCCCAATCCCAGGACATAGGGTCGGCCTTCCAAATAAATTAAGCAAGCACTGCCGCAAAACAAGTGGGAATAAAGCCCAGAAGGGCAGACACAGGGAACTTAATGGTGATTATCTCTGGGTGGTGGGATTATAGTTGATTTTTATTTTCTTCTTTGTAATTTTTCCGAACTTTCCAAATTTTCTCCAGCTTACACAATAAAAACAGGCTATTTTAAAAAGCAGACTGAAGGAGAGAAAAACAGACATCTGTGTCACCTGGAGGCTTTGAATGCAGCCTTTCCAAGGTCCCTAAGAGTTACCTTGAGGATGTTTTGGCACTCAATGAAGTCACTGTGGAGGTGGCTGGTTGCATACAGCTTCAGGAGCAGCTGAGGAATCCCACTCCATTTGGACTGTTTGTCTCTCTCTGCCAAAAACGTCTCTGTGAACTGTGAAGCAAAAAAGAAAAAGTAACATTTCGCTGATGAGGACAGAAGGACTAGCATGCATGGCAAAGGAAAGCAGCTGCCTCCTAAACATACCCAGGAGAAATAATTCAAAGGTCTCTTTCTAGAAACCTTCAAAAGCTCCCTAACAGCCTACAAAGGAAAAGTCCAGCTCCTCACCTTGTGACACAGCAGCCTTCGCGTTCTATTACCTACCCTCCTCTCTAGCTTCATCTCTTTCCCAGTGCACACTTCAGGCTCCAAACGCACGTGTTCTCTACGTCTCTCTGCACATGTTCTTCCTTGGTTAAAATGTGCTCTGTCATTACCTGGAAAGCTCCTTCTCCTTCTTCAAAGTGTGAGACAAATAACCAGAAATGTTTCTTGCTGGGTCTTCCTCTCTCTCCTTTTTCTTTCTTTTTAAAAGATTTATTTATTTGGGGCACCTGGGTGGCTCAGTGGGTTAAAGCCTCTGCCTTCGGCTCAGGTCATGGTCCCAGGGTCCTGGGATCGAGCCCTGCATCGGGCTCTCTGCTCAGCAGAAAGCCTGCTTCCCCCTCTCTCTCTCTGCCTGCTTCTCTGCCTACTTGTGATCTCTCTCTGTTAAATAAATGAATAAAAATCTTTAAAAAAAAGAAAAGAAAAAGATTTATTTATTTGAGAGAGAGCAAGAAAGTGGATGCACACATGCACACTAGGAGCAGGGAAGAGGGGAGCAGGGGGTAGGGGGAGGAAAGACTCTCAAGCAGACTCCACACTGAGCATGAAGGCTGACATTGGGCCCAATGCAGGGCTCAATCCCATGATCCTGAGACCATGACCTCAGCCCTGAGATCAGGGTCTGAGTTGGATGCTCAACCCACTGAGCCACCCAAGTACCCCTGCTCTCCTCTCTCCTTTCTAAGTGAGTAAGTGCCCCTCCTCTGGGGCCTTATCTTAACATCATAATTACTGATTCACTTGTTCCCCTCCTCCTGTAGACCACAAGCACCTTCAGAGTAGGTACTAGGCTGCGTTTATCGTGCCCACCTTCTCTCTCTCAAAGAATGCCGGGCATAGAACAGAGACTCAGTAAATGTTTGAGGGAATAAGCAATAACCTTCTAGTCTAATGACAGGTTCATTAATCAACTATGGCACAGTTCCACTAACACTCTTATGACGTATCATTACCCAGGGGCCGGATGTGAATTATTTTCACATACACTTGTCCCTCGATCAGATCAAAAGCATCTTATGACTGTTATTACAGGACATGCAGGTCTTCAATAACATCTTAGTCTATCCTGGCGCATATCAGTTCTATGATTTTAGACGAATCCCATTATCCTTCCTGAGCCTGTTTTCTCGGATTGTAAAAATAAGATAATACATAATTAATAGAGAGATAATGAAATGTTTGTGAGAATAATCTGTGTTTGAGTGAACCAAAGGCATTACGATTTCTTTTTTTTTTTTTTTAAGATTTTATTTATTTATTTGACAGACAGAGATCACAAGTAGGCAGAGAGGCAGGCAGAGAGAGAGGGAAGCAGACTTCCCGCTAAGCAGAGAGCCCGATGCGGGGCTCGATCCCAGGACCCTGGGACTGTGACCTGAGCCAAAGGCAGAGGCTTTAACCCACTGTGCCACCCAGGCGCCCCGGCATTACTATTTCTGTAGGTTAAAAAAAAAAAAAAAAAAAGACTGAATATCAGCAATTTCCTATCATTCAAGCTAGTTCAAATCAAGGCAAGTCCAAAAACAATGGGAAACCATTTTTCTTTTTCTTAAAAGGAAAAAAGAAAAAGAAAAACATGGTTTCATGGGACTCAGCAAAAGTGGTGTTTACAAACTTACAGGTATGTACATTTACACTAAAAAGGAAAAATGTCTCAGATAAATTATCTAAACTTTCACCATGAGAAACTTGAATAGCATAAACCAAACCCCAAACAAGCACAAGGAAATAAATACTACTACAAAAATAAATGATATGGAGAGCAGAAAAATAATCAAGAAAAATCAATAAAATCAAAAGTTGGTTCTTTAAAAGACCAACAAAATTAAAACTTTAGTTATGATGACCAACTTAACACTGACTCAAATAACTAAACTCAGGAATGGAAGAGGGACATTACCACCAATAATACAGAAATAAAAAGGTTTATAATGAAGTAGTAGTAACAATTATGTGCCAACAAATTACATAACCTAGATGAAATGGACAAACTCCTAGAAAGACACAAAACACTGAAACGGACTCAAGAAGAGGTGAATCACTGGTTTAGTAAGAAAAACGAAAACTACCCACAAAAAAAAGTGTGCCCAAAACCAATGCTTCACTGGTGGGTGAATTCTACAAAACATTTATTTTATTTATTTTTTTAAAGATTTTTTTATTTGTTTATTTGACAGACAGAGATCACAAGTAGGCAGAGAGGCAGGCATGGGGGAGGGGAAGCAGGATCCCCACTGAGCAGAGAGCCCGAGGCGGGGCTTGATCCCAGGACCCCAGGATCATGACCCAAGCTGAAGACAGAGGCTTTAACCCATTGAGCCACCCAGGCACCCCATTTTATTTTTTTTTTAAGATTTTATTTATTTATTTGAGAGAGAGAATGAGAAAGTGAGACAGCACCCTACATCAGAGGGAGATGTAGACTCCCTGCTGGGCAGGGAGGCTGATGCTGGACTCTATCCCAGGACTCCAGGATCATGAGCTGGCCAGAACGCAGTCGCTTAACCAACTGAGCCACCAGGAACCTCTACAAAACTTTTAAAGAAACTAAAAATTCTTCACAGACTCTTCCATAAAACAGAAAAGGGGACACTTCCCAACTCATTCTGTTATCCTGATACCAAAATCTACAAAGATGTCATAAGAAAACTACTGACCAGTATCTCTGATGGATACAGACACAAAATCCCTAGCAAAACCCTACCAAACCAAATCCAGCAACATGTAAAAAGGATTATACACCATGACCAAGCGAGGTATATTCCAGGAATTCAAGGTTTGTTCAACATATGAAAATTAATCAATCTAATCAACCTGTCAAAGGGCATTTACCAAAACCCCACAACTATCATAATTTTTTTTAAAGATTTTATTTATTTATTTGACAGGCAGAGATTACAAGTAGGCAGAGAGGCAGGCAGAGAGAGAGGAGGAAGCAGGCTCCCTGCTGAGCAGAGAGCCTGATGTGGGCTCGATCCCAGGACCCTGGGATCATGACCTGAGCCGAAGGCAGAGGCTTTAACCCACTGAGCCACCCAGGTGCCCCAACTATCATCATAATTAACAGTGAAAGCCTGAATGCTTTCCCACTAAGATCAGGAAAAAGGTAAAGATGTTGATCCTCACCACTTCTATTTAACATTGTACTAGTAATTCAGGCCAGAGCAATTAGGTAAGAAAAAAAATAAAGGCATCGAGATGGAAAAGGAGAAAAACTATATTTGCCATCCTATGATCAATAGAGTACATTATGGAACCTACATATAAAACTACTAGAGCTAACAAATGAGTTCAGTAAGGTTGCAGGATAAAAATCGATATACAGGGGCACCTGGGTGGCTCAGTGGGTTAAAGCCTCTGCCCTCGGCTGGGGTCATGATCTCAGGGTCCTGGGATCGAGCCCCGCATCGGGCTTTCCGCTTAGCCGGGAGCCTGCTTCCCCCTCTCTCTCTATCTGCCTACTTGTGGTCTCTGTCAAATAAATAAAAAATAAAATCTTAAAAAAAAAATCGATATACAAAAATTAGCTAAATGTCTATACACTTACAATAGACAATCCAAAAATGAAATTAAGAAAACAGTCCCATTTACAATGAAACCAAAAATAATAAAACACTTAGGAATAAATTTAACAAAAGGAATACAAGAATTATAAAATGAAACTATAAAATATCATTGAAAGAAATCAGAGGAAGTCTAAATAAATGGAAAGCCATGCATGGTCACAAACTGGAAGACTTAATATCGCTAAAATGGCAATACTTCCTATATAGAGTCAATGCAGTTTCTATCATAATCCCAGGTGGCTTCATTGAAGAAATTGACAACCTGATACTAAAATTCATATGGAAATGCAAGGAACCCAGGATGGCCAAAATAATCTTGAGGGAAGAGAACAAAGTTGGAAGAATCACACTTTCTGACTTCTAAGTTTATTACAAGCTTATAATAATCAGGCAAGGATAAACAACTAGATCAATGGAATAGAACTGAGATTCCAAAATTAAATCCCTACATTTATGGTCAACTGATTTTTGACCATAGTATCAACACAATTCAATGAGGGGGAAAAAAGTCTTTTTAACAAATACTGCTGGGACAACTGGTATCCACAAGCAAAAGAATGAAGATGGGCTCCTTTACACATACCATAGACAGAAATTAACTCAAAATGGATCAAAGACCCAAATGTAAGAGCTATAACTATGAAACTTTAAGAGGAAAACATAGGCATAGATTTCATAACCTTAGATTAGGCAATGATTTCATAGATAAGACCTCTAAAAAACAAGTAAACAAAGGAAAAATAGGTAATTCATCACACAGAAAACATAAAGAACAATTATATGAACATCTCAATTGATGCAGAAAAAGCATTTTGTAAAACGCAATATCATAAACTGAAAAAAGAAGTGAACAAATAATGGTTATCTACAGAAAACCTAAAGCAAACATCATACTTATGGTGAAATGTTTAAGGCTTTCCCTCTTAGATCAGGAACATGCCACTTCAACTCAGCACAGTTAGGCAAGAAATAGAAAAAAATATAAGACTGGAAAGGAGAGGGGCGCCTGGGTGGCTCAGTGGGTTAAGCCGCTGCCTTTGGCTCAGGTCATGATCTCAGGGTCCTGGGATTGAGCCCCACGTCGTCGGGCTCTCTGCTCAGCAGGGAGCCTGCTTCCCCCTTTCTCTGCCTGCCTCTCTGCCTACTTGTGACCTCTGTCAAATAAATAAATAAATCTTAAAAAAAAAAACAAGTAAAAATGTACAAACTCATTCTAAAATGTATATGCAAATGGCAAAGGGCTAGCAAGAGCCAAGGAACTCTTGAAGATAACTAAGCAGGAAAAGTCACTCCTATTCAACACACTATATCAAAATCAACACACACAAAGTCACAGAAAATAAAACAAAGTGGTACCAGCACAAGGCTAAACAGACCAGTGGGAGGGGGAAAAAAGACAGGAAACTGACATGAGAACAGATGCCACAGAGCACTAGAGGAATAAGCAACTTTTCAATAAATAATGTGCAGTCAACTGGATATCTTTATGAACAAGCTTACGCCACATCCAAAAATAAATTCCTAATGGAACATATATTTGAATGTAAAAAATAAAACAACAAAGCTTCTAGAAAATAAACAGAATTTCTTCATGATCCTTAGGGTAGGCAAAGAGTTCTTAAATTGAATACTAAAAGCACTAACCATAAAGGAAAAGAGTGATATAATGAGCCGTATTAAAATCAAGCACTTGTGTTCATCAAAAGACCTTTTTATAGACTAAAAGGGGAAGCTACCAAATGAGAGAAATATTTATAAAACATCATTATAAAGGCTTATACCCAGGAAATGAAAAGAAGTTCAAATCAGTAAGAAGGAAAAAAAAAAACCCAATAGAGAAAAATATGCAGAAGATCTGAATAGGCCACCCACAAAAGAGGATGATTGAATAGCCAACAGACTCCTGAAAAGGTGCTTAACTTCATTAGTCACGAGGAAAACACAAACCAAAACCATAATGATGCCAATACACAAATACTAGAATGGCCAAATTTAAGAAGACTGGCAACACCACGCATGGATTAGTGAGAACATGAAACAAGAACGCTCATACACTGCTGGTGAGAATGTAAACTGGTTACAACCACTCGGGAAAGTGTCCGGTAATAGCTACCAGTGCTGCACCTATGCATATCCTATAACCCAGCAATTCTACTTCTAAGTATATACCCGCCCCGCAAAATTGCATATATATGCATCAGAAGACACGTACAAGAATACTCATATAAGCGGTACACATAAAAGCCCCAAACTGGAAAGATCTTGTATGCTCATCAAAGGTAGAATGAATTGTGGTTAACTATATAGCAATAAAAATTAATGAACTACAGCTTCACCATCAGCGTGAATCTAATAAATATTGATTGAAAGGAAACAGATTCAGTACATACCGTTTAATTCTATTTATATAAAGCATAAAAACTAGTACACCTAAGTACAATGTTAGAAGTCAGGCTAGTAATTTCATTTGGAGAGGAGGAAAAGAGCTGTAGACTAGAGATATAGAGATGATCTGGTTGGCTGCTACATAGCTGATGGTTTATTACTATTCATTGAGCTGTACACATATTTTTGGTGCATTTTTATTTGTATGTTATATTTCAACACAATAAGTTTTTTAAAGGCCTGAAACAAAATAGATTTGTACGTACTGATTATGGAAGGATCTCTATGATAAATTTTCAAGTAAAAAAGATAAATGCACAAAATTATGTACATTATACCACTTGCGTAAGAAAAAAAAGTTACAGACACATTTGCTTTTCTGAATTTAACATGTCTGTAGATAGATACATAAGAAATCAATAACCATAGCTGCCTCTGGGAGCAGAACTGGAGGGTGCTAGCAGAGGTGATAGTGGGTTATTTGCAGGGAGACTTAAAATTTTCTCTGTAACCCATATGTGTATTGCGTAGGTTATCCATTCAAAACATATATTACCTCTGGTGAGGAGATAATGAGATGAAGGGACATTAAATATACTGGTACAGGGGCGCCTGGGTGGCTCAGTGGGTTGAGCCGCTGCCTTTGGCTCAGGTCATGATCTCAGGGTCCTGGGATCGAGTCCCGCATCGGGCTCTCTGCTCAGCAGGGAGCCTGCTTCTCTCTGCCTGCCTCTCTGTCTGCTGTGATCTCTCTCTGTCAAATAAATAAATAAAATCTTAAAAAAAATATATACTGGTACTGTCTTAAGTTTGGTAGTAGGTACGTGGGTATTGTCGTAATATTGTGGGGCGCTACTATATAGGTTTTTATAGGTCAAATATTTAATAAACAAACAGGTCTCTGCACAATGGCACCAGTAGATGCTCAATAAATATTAATTACCTTCTCCTTCCTATTCCCAACGTATCTATACTTGTCTCCCACTATCTCCCATACAACCATTTCATTGTCTCTTCGCTGTCTTCCAATGGCCAATTAGGAGGACTTTCTCAATGATGTTCTTAGTGCCAGATATCTCTCTGCAACTCTGTTCACATTCATTCAGAACCAACTCAACTCTCCCCATTCCATAAAGTTCTCTAAAGCAATCACAGCCAACATAATCATAGGAGAGAAAATGGCTTTTAAAAATAGGAGGGCTTTTAAAAAGTTTAAAAATTAGGGCGCCTGGGTGGCTCAGTTGGTTAAGTGACTGCCTTCAGCTCAGATCATGATCCTGGAGTCCCGGGATCGAGTCCCGCATCGGGCTCCCAGCTCCACAGGGAGTCTGCTTCTCCCTCTGACCTTCTCCTCGCTCATGCTCTCTCTTGCTGTCTCTCTCTCAAATAAATAAATAAAATAGTAAAAAAAAAAAAAAATCTAAATTTAAAAAATAAAAATAGGACCCTAAGAGAACAATGTATTTTTCAGAGAAAATTAATGCCAGGTGATGGACATGACTTTTTAATAGTTGTTACATATTTATTTTTTAGTCACACATTTTAATGTGTACTTACACAAAATGTCCAGCACAATGAATAAAAAAGAAAGACTCTCACCATGATTAAATTTCAGAATGCCAGAAAGAGATGACCCTAAAAGCTTTGAGGGGGTGAGGGATGGGAAAATAGGTCATATACTAAGGAATGGGAATCAGAACAGAACCTCTCAACATTTACACCAAATGCTTAAAGACAATGGAATAACACCATTAAAAAATTTAAGGGAAAATAACTTCCAACTTAGAATTCTATATCCAGCTAAACTTAATATACAAGTATATGAATAAAAGACATTTTCAAACATGCAAGCTTAAAAAAAAAAAGCCACCTCTCACGTACTCTTTCTTAGGAGGCTACTAGAGAATGCACTCCCCCAAGAAAGACAGGATTCATGAAACAAAGGATCTAAAACATAATAAAAATAAAACACCTTCAATTTGGTGAAGGGAAATCCCAAGAATTCAGATATATAGCCATCCTAGCAAGGAACTAATCCAAATTGAAGGAAGATGGAGAATTCCAAGAAGGATTTCTTTTTAAAAAAAGTTTTAGGGGTGCCTGGATGGCTCAGTTGGTTAAGAGTCTGCCTTCAGCTCAGGTCACAATCCCAGGATCCTGGGATGGAACCCCGCATCAGGCTCCATGCTCTGTGGGAAGCCTGCTTTTCCTCTCCCACTCCCCCTGCTTGTGTCCCCTCTCTGGCTGTCTCTCCTCTCTGTCAAATAAATAAAATCTTAAAAAAAAAAAAGGAAAGAAAGTTTTAGAATTGGGATTAAATTATAAGCACACAAAAACCAAAGCAAATTTTAAAAGAATGACATTATTCTAGTGAAAGAAGCCAGACCCAAAGGCTACATATGGTTCAGTTCCACTGCAATGATAATGTGTAAGAGTATAGGAATAAGACAGTAAACAGATGAGCAGTTGCTAGAAGATGGGGCTAGGGAAGGGGTTAACTACTACAAGGAAATTTTCTATATCCTAACCCTAGTGGTGGTCACACAACTGCATTTGTTAAAACTCATAGAACTAACAGGCATACCTTGGAGAGACATTGTGGGTTCCAGACCACCACAATAAAGTGAGTCAAATGAATTCTTTGGTTTTCCAGTGCATGTAAAAGTTATATTTACATTATACTGTAGTCAATTAAGTGTGAGATTATGTCTAAAAAATGTACATCTTCATTAAAGAATAAAGTAAAAAATACTTTATTGCTAAAAAATGCTATCATCTGATCTTTCACAGATCACTATATTATAATAATAATAATGGAAGTTTGAAATACTATGAACATTACCAAAATGTGACAGAGACACCAAGTAAGCAAATGCTGTTGGAGAATGGCACCAATAGACTTCTTTGATGCAAGGTTATTACAAACCATTTTGCAAAAATGCAGTATCCATGAGCACAACAGACAAAGCACAACAGAACAAAGTATGCGTCTATACACTAAATAGGGTGAATTCTATATTTATAACTCAATTCAAACAATGGGGAGAGGGATAGCGGTTTTTAACTCAAAAGGAAACAAAAATATATAAAGCATATACTCTCATATACTATATGACTCTACTGTAACCAATGATATCATCATGATCATATAAATATTTAACACCAATAGCCCAAATTGTGACTTAACTACATTAGAAGAATCAAAAAGAAACATGTGGCATAGCATGTTGTGAATTAAATCCTAGTTCCCAAGGGGAGAAAACAGATAATGACTAAAACTGAAGTCAAGAAATAGCCTTAAAAACATTTACTTAGAAACACTGGCTATCAGGGCACCTGGGTGGCTCAGTGGGTTAAGCCTCTGCCTTCAGCTCAGATCATGATCCCAGGGTCCTGGGATCAAGCCCTGCATTGGGCTCTCTGCTCAGCAGGGAGCCTGCTTCCTCTTCTCTCTCTGCCTGCCTCTCTGCCTACTTGTGATCTTTGTCAAATAAATAAATAAAATCTTAAAAAAAAAAAAAAAGAAAAAGAAATACTGGCTATCCTGTTTCCTGCAGGACCCTTCCCCTGCAAAAAAACAGCTACAGTGTGGGCAGTGGTTGTGTGGGGAGGGCAGAATTTGGGGGCAAAAAGTGGGGCAGGGCACAGCTGTTTTTAGTTACAAGGTTCATGATACCCAGAGAGCTTCCCTATCGTAGTCCAAATATTCAACTACTCAAGGAATTTCTTTTACCACGTCTACATTGTCTTACAAGGCATTTACTCCCATTTAAAAATAATCGTTTGGATTTTGTTTTCCTTGTGAACAGCTGATTAACTATGATGAAAGAGCCACCAATCCAGTCATCTTCAAAGCTGAATTACTGGCAGGAGTTGTATGGGTTTCTTCTCTTGGAGTACTTGTGGTTTGACAGTTTATAGCAGTGATAATCTCTTACATCATGCTGCCTAAGCTGTCGACCTGTTCAGCGGATGTGGCATTTCCAGATACTCAGTTTTCATTGACTCGTCTTTATTGCTTTTCTTTTTAAATAAAGGCTGAATTTCATAAACATAAATGTGTATCTTATTTGTTTAGTCCTAAGTTTAAGGTATCTTTTTTATAATTCATTTTTTTAGAAAGAGACAGCACATGAGCTGGGGGGGGGGCGGCGGGGAGAGGGAGAAGCAGACTCCCCGGTGAGCAGGGAGCCCAATGCGTTACTTGATCCCAGGACCCTGGGATCATGACCTGAGCCCAAGGAAGATGACTGACTGAGCCACCCAGGCAGCGCAGTCCTAAGTGTAAGATATCTTATGTCTTATAATATCATATTAAATTCAAGTAAATAGCTGTCTTAAAAAATAATTCATGAAAATACTTTGTTAGGTTATTCTTTAATTTTTTAAAAAAGATTTTATTTACTCATTTGTCAGAGACAGAGCACAAGCAGGGGAGCAGCAGGCAGAATAGGCCAGGGAGAAGCAGGCTCGCAGCCGAGCAAGGAGATCGATGCAGGACTCGATCCCAGGACCTGGGATCATGACGTGAGTCAAAGGCAGACCTGAGCCACCCAGGGGCCCCAAGGTTATTCTGATTATAACTGTTAACCAAGGAATACTTGTGTCCACTTTAATGGGATTTGTTTTAATATAATTAGGAGTGAATCTTATGGTTTGTAAATACAAAAACTTCTTGTTAAAATGAATAGTATTTCTATTTTTAATTTATGAGAAGTTATCATACCCAGGGGTTTTTCAATACCAAATTACCCTTGACAGGCAAAGGAAGACTGTATTTGACTTAAACCCCTAGGTTTCACAAATACTAATGCTTAGGATGATAAGGTCAAAACAATTGTGCTCAATGAAATCTTAAAAAAAAGAAAAAACAAGGAGGGGTCAATCTAAAGTATGAGGTAAGTAACGTTCGGGTAGAAATTACATATGCCAATAATTATGAAGGAAGCAATGATTAGAATTTGGGAAGTAGAACGAGGATGCCATAACCTAGTTTGTCACCAGATTGCCATACTGAAGGACAAGCTCCAGGGGTGGTAGGACACAATCTGAGTTACTCTGCCTTGAGCCTAGAGTTTGCCTGGTCTATCCCCTTCCCTCAACTCCTACTGATCATGCAGGTCTTGTTCACCCACCGTAAGGAATATAACTGCAGGGGGATGCCACTGGAGGGTTTTAAGCAAGGGATTTGTTAAGATCTGATTTGCTGTAGGGATCAAACGTGCTGATAAATGTACGCAGGCTCTATAAACACTAGAGCATTATACCAGCATTACTTTGCTACGCTGATAGAAGACAGATTAAATGGGAGAAAAGAAAATACACGGAAATCCACATAGCACAGGCCTGGTCTAAATCATGCAGTCTGTGGAGTCTTCTCCCAGACTTCTCCTAAATCCCATTTAGGGAAATGGGGAAGACTTGGGAATGATCTGGTTTGGTGAAGGAGGGATTAGGGAATCAGGAATTTTATATTAAGTTTGAGATGCCCACTAGGCATCTAAGTGGAGGTGTTGAGAAGATATCTGGATATACCCATCTGGAGCTAATGGGAGAAATCTGGATGGAAATATAGATTTAGGATCCATCAGAACATAGAGAATTTGTTAAACAATACTCGCTAACCTTCATAGCATGCTTACTACGTTTTAAAACACCACTTTTAAGTGCTTTATATATACAAACTCACTTGATCCTTACCACAATCTTATAGGCTGTCTCATGATTAGTCCTATTTCACAAATGAAGAAACTGCAGCATAAAGAGATTAAGTAACTTACCCAAACGCAGACAGCAAGTATGTACCAGAGCTGGGATTCAAACCTAGGATATCTGACTCTAGAACTCTTTAAAACCCTGAGACTGTTCAGGAGTAGAGAAATGGATTGAGGAGGAGGAAGACTGAGCCCTCACGATTCAATTCAAACAATCTTCTGAGTCCTGGGTATCAAGAGCCTGACAGTTTCCAGGCTCTGCAGACACAAAGTCCCTTAAGAAGCCCAGTCTAACCAGCTGATCGCAACTATTTACTGAACATCCACTATCTGCCTCACACTGGCCAAGCTTTTTATTTTTTTAAAGATTTTATTTATTTATTTGACAGAAGAGATAACAAGTAGGCAGGGAGGCAGGCAGAGAGAGGAGGAAGCAGGCCCCCTGCTGAGCAGAGAGCCCGACATGGGGCTCGATCCCAGGATCCTGGGATCATGACCGGAGCGGAAGGCAGAGGCTTTAACCCACTGAGCCACCCAGGCGCCCCTGGCCAAGCTGTTTAGACATATGATGTCACTTCATCCTCCAAACAGCCCTATGGAGATAGATATTATTATTGCCATATTAGAAATAAGGAAACAAAGCTTCAGGAAGTTTAACTAACATAACCTAGGACACTCAACTAGTAAGTGAGGGAACTAGGGTTCAATCTAGGTCCACCTTCCTTTAAAATATGGTCTTCTCCAAGGAAATCCTGTTACATGCTACCACACGCATGAACTTTGAGGACTTTAAGCTAATTGGGATAAACCAGTCACAAAAAGACAAATACTGCTTGATTCCACTTCCATGAAGTATCTAAAGTAGTCAAATTCATAGAAACAAAAAGTAGAATGGTAGCTGCCAGGGGCTGGGGACAAGGGGTGCGGGGAGGGGAGTTAATGGGTATAGAGTTTCAGACTGGCAAGACGAAAAGATCCTGGAGCTCTGATTCACAACAATGTGAACACACTTAATACTACTGAATTGTACACTTAAAAATGGGTAAGATGAGGGGCGCCTGGGTGGCTCAGTCATTAATCGTCTGCCTTCAGCTCAGGTCATGATCCCGGGGTCCTGGGACAGAGCCCCGCAATGGGCTCCCTGCTCAGCAGGAAGTCTGTGTCTCCCTCTCCCACACCCCCTGCTTGTGTTCCCTCTCTCACTGTCTCTGTCAAATAAATAAAATCTTAAAAAAAAAGAAAAATAGGGGTGCCTGGGTGGCTCAGGTCATGATATCCGGGTCCTGGGATCAGGTCCTGCATTGGTGTCTCTGCTCAGTGGGGAGCCAGTTTCCCCCTCTCTCTCTGCCTGCTGCTCTGCCTACTTGTGATTTCTCTCTCTGTGTCAAATAAATAAATACAATCTTGGGGAAAAAATGGGTAAGATGGGAAACTTCATGTTATGTGTTCACAACTTAAATTTTTTTTCAAGCTGGTCTTTCCCAGTATACCATATGCCATAATGGACATGCTTACTGTGCTATGGAAATGCTTGTGTGCAAAGAATTTACCCATAATGTGGGGAAAGTGGGTATATGGAGCAAGGAAGAGATCAAGCAAAGTCACCAAGAAAGGATATATTTGAAAGATGAAATTCCCCACTTTATCCTGACCAGAGTTTTATGAAGATCTCTCCATCTCAACCTTGGAAAGAGCTTCCACACCTGCATACAACTACTGATTACCGCAATACTCACCCTAAACCAAGCTCAAGAATATTCTAGCACCCTTCTATTTGGTGAGCTTCTCCAATCTCCTCTCATTCCAAGTCATCCATCACTGGAAACAAATTAAGTGTCCTAAATTATCTCATTTATTATGCCAAATGACCTTTGTGGCTCCCTACTGACCTCAGAATGTAAAGGATAAGCAAGATGGGTGTTTAGTAAGAGATCACCTAAATTTTCTGAGCCTCAGTTTCCTCATCTGCATTGAAACAGTCCTGACACCTCATTCAAAAGACTGAAGATTAAATGAAGACACTGTTTGAATACCTTCCACAATGTTTGATCTGAAGTATGTGCTCAGTGATGGTGAATTAACTCCCTTTCTGCATGTCCCTACAACCCAGCTAGGTAAGGCATTTTGGTTTAAAGAGCAAGTCTTTCCAGGATGTTAAGGCAGATAGAGAAGAATGCAGGGGGAAAAAGTTGCTCAACTACGATTATCTGATGTTCAGGAAAATACTGCTCACCCAGAACTGGTTCTTCATCTGTAACCTGTTAACACAGAGACCACCTGGTTTTTATCTTTATTCTGTCCTTTTAAGTATATGAGTAATACTAAAATGGGCAAATTTATATAGAGATATATATAGTACACTGCAAAAAATCTCACTCCCATTCTCTCCCCCATCTACCCAACTGCCACTGATTCCCACCAACCACTGTATTAGTTTCTTCTGTATCCTTCAAAAGTTTCTATATGCAAAAGTTGTCTTTAAGTTAAGCTAATGTTTTCCAGGCATGTTTGTAACCTAAGTTGTGGGAATGAAAGGGGGGTAGCAGAACGAGAAGCTTAGGTCTTTCCATCCTGCCTTACCCTAAAGCAATGTCCTTCATTCATTCAAAAAAATACTAATCATATATTGGGTGCCTATTATAAGCCAGATACCATCAACTAACTGGTTATCCTTCAACCCTTACTAAGCAACAAAAACGCACTTAACGCTTTACAGAACGGTCTCCATTGATCCTCACAGCACCTTAAGAGGCAGGTTATTAATTATCATCTCCACTTCACAAATGAGAAAACTGAGGCACCGAAAGATAACTTGCTCAAGCAAGGCTTTGAATCCAGGCCTGACTCCAAAGTCCTCGCTCTTAACTATGACGCTCTACACTGCGCCCTTTGGAGCTCAGCCTAACGTGGGATACAGGCAAGAAAACGGGTAGACAACAAAGAAATATGTAATTACAGACTAAGAAAGTAATGTGAGCAAAACGAGTTCAGGGCTGTGACTGAGTAACAATGGGGACCTACTTTAGATGTGGAGTAGGGGGTAGTGTCAAGGAAAGGCCTCTATGAGAGAATGACATTTATGATAAGCTTAGGAACCGTTCGGGGGCTGCAGTAATGACCCACCACCCAATTCACGGGGGACAAACTCGAGGCCCTTAGAAGCTAAAGCAAACTCGCTCAGGGTCCCCCAGACGTGCAGACGTGGCGCAGGGTTGGGAGGCTCCAGGAGCTGGGCCCCGGGCTCGTACACGCCATCGATGCCCGATGCAGCCCAGGCCCGCTCGGCCCCTAACCTGGGCCTCTAGCCGGCGGCTGCCCACCGCCCCGCGGCGGCTGACAGCAACCGGACAGCCTGCACGGAGGCCCCGCGGCCGGCTAAGAGGGGTCGGGCCCGTACTGCGGCGGCCTGGAAAGGCCTCTTCTCCGGCCCCCCGCCAGCTCCCGCCCGGTCCGCCCCGCCCCGCCCCTCCGGGCCGGCTTCGTACCTGCACGGCCCGGACCAGGCCCCGGCCGGTCAGCTGGCCCTGCCGCAGCTGCAGCAGAATGTTACCGGGCCGCGGCCGGCCGCCCCATCCGCCCCAAGCCGCCACCGTTGCCGCTGCCCGTCGCCCTCGGCCGGCCCCAGACCCCGCCGCCGGCGCCGCCGCCATGTCTCCTCGCCCGACAAACAGGAAGCAAGCGGCCCCGGGGCCGCGGAGATTTCTACGGGGCGGCGGAGGGGTCGCCGCAGCGCCCCCAGCGGGCCGACGGCGGAGGCGCAAGCCGCGTGGCAGAAACCTTACGCGCCGCGGGGCCTCCTGGGATATGTAGTCTTGCTCTCAGTCGGGGCAGGTGCGAAATTGAGATGTGGCGTTTCCTGCGCCACTTGCTTTTGGGGACACTGGGTCCAGCATTTCGGTGAGGTCCCCCGAGGTCAAAGAAAAGTCCCTGCATGCGCACTCTCCCATTTCTTGCCTGTTTCGGGGAGGTTACAGCCAATTGGCTAGGAAAAATCCTAGGCTCCAGTCCAGGAATCAAGCCACCTCCCCCCCTTGATTCCTGCCTGCCTCTCTCCGCCCCTTCTTCGGGCGGATGGACCTAGGCTTTCTGCTTCTTAATTTCCTCGTTAGTTCATTCAATCAGTAGTTCCTGGGCGCCTAGTCAGCCAGTAAGTAGTTCCTAGAGGCCCTGAACCAGTCACTGTGAATACAGTGGAGAGGAGAACAGACTTAACAAGGTCCCTGTTTTGGCCTGCAGGTTACTGCAGAAGACAGCAAATCCATACACAAATAAACGCACAATAACAGACTGGCTAAGTTGTGTAAGTGGGTAGGTTGTTGTGAAGTTAAGTGAAATAATGGAAGGGAAAGGGATCGGTAAATTATGACATCATATCCTTTGTCAGAGGAAACTTGTCCTAATTTTTCCCCACCTCTACTCTGAGCCCATGTAATCATTGTTTTGGCAAACCTCTGCGTCAGGATTGCATTCTTGCCTCCCCTTTTTCTTTCCTGCAAGGGGTCTTGTAACATAAATGAAAGAGGAGTGCTGGGTACGATGCAATAAGGCATGGTGGAGATAGTGACTTATCATTTATCGCCCAAACCAAAACACTTTTAAGAGAAAAAAGACTAATTATGCTGGGACAGCAGGAATGGTTACCATTATCCCAGTTTGCCTGGGATAGTCCCCATATATGCCTGTTGTTTATATTACAAGACCCCTCCCAGGAAGGGAAAAGGGGAGGCAACAATGTCCTTCTAAAATGAGTGGTCCCTACTGGCCTCCGGTAGATAGTTGCTATATATTCTGGTTTTTCCAGAAAAGCCAAAAAGCTGGGTTTTTATGAGAAATCCCCAAATTTTGAAAACTCCACGAACTGAATAAAACCCTGTCTCTTTTAGACCCCTGGAATAAAGAGACCAGGAATGGGGCGCTTGGATGGCTCAGGGGGTTAAGCCTCTGCCTTTGACTCAGGTCATGATCTCAGGGTCCTGGGATCGAGCCCTGCTCAGCAGGGAGCCTGCTTCCCCCTCTCTCTCTGCCTGCCTCTCTGCCTACCTCTCTGCCTACTTGTGATCTCTGTCTCTCTGTCAAATAAATAAATAAAATATTAAAAAAAGAGAGAGAGAGACCAGGAATAGGTCCATGGATATATGGAAGTTGAGCATGTGGTAAAGGAGATATTTTAAATCAATGGGGAAAGGGATTCCTGGGTGGCTCAGTCTGTTAAGCATCTGCCTTTGGCCCAGGTCATGATGGGATGGAGGCCCACAACGAGGCCTGAGGCCCTCATGGAGCCCCATGGGGCTCAGCATGGAGCCTGCTTCTCCCTCCCCACTCGTGCTCTCTCACTATCTCTCCCTCTCTCTCTCTCAAATAAATAAATAAATAAAAACTTTAAAAAAAAAAAGAACAAATCAATAGGGAAGGAAAAAAAATGTTTAGATCCTTCACACCAAAAGCTAAAATGAATATTAGACATATTAAAAGCTATTTGTAGCAGGTGCACCTGGGTGGCTCAGTTGGTTAAGTGCTACACTCTTGATTTCAGCTCAAGTATTGAAGTCAGAATCATGGGCTTGAGCCCCAGTTTGGGCTCAGCACTCAGCGGGGAGTCTGATGAGGGTCTCCCTCTGCCCTCCTCCTCAGTTGTGCGTGCGTGCACTCTCTCTCAAATAAATAAATAAGTAAATAAAAGTTAAATATAATAAAATCAAAGTATAGTTCTAAAACTGGATAGTGGTGATGATTATTCAAGTCCAAGTTTACTAAAAACCATTGGATTGTACATTCCAAATGGGTGAATTTTATGATACATGAATTATACCTCAACAAAACTGTTAAAAACCAAAGCATAAAAATAATAGAAGTAAATCTATGAAAATACGTCTATGATTTGGGGGTAGAAAAGTTCTTATTCGTAAAACTCAGAAATCATGAATATGAAAAGATCGACAAGTTTGATCTCAACAATATTAAAACTTCTGTACAAGACACTATGAACAACCATAAAAGGCAAGAGATATTCTGGGAAAGAGTCAATATACAGAATTCATGAAGAATGTACTGTGCCCTCTGCCTTAAGTTCTCATTCCCAGGAAGCTGTGAATGGCTTGCTTCCTCATGTACTCCAGGTTTCTGTTCAAGGGGAGACCTTCCCTGACCATCCATGTAAAATAACATTTCTTACACTCTCTATCTTACTACCTGCTTTGTTTATTTGCTTGCTTTTATAGCACTATTTCCAACGGACATCTAGTTGTTTACTTCCTCACCCCTCCTCCTGACTAGAGTATAATTTTGGTCTATTTTGCTTGTTGTCATATTCACCTCCAGCACCTAGAATAGTATTTAACACGTAGCAGGTGATCAAATATTTGTTTATTGGATCAATGAATGACCCAGCAGATACATGAACTTCTACAAAAATACAAAGAAATGCCAAACAATCCAATAGAAAAATAGATAGAAATGAACAGGCAATTCACAAAAGAAAAATCAATGGCCAGTAAATGTGTAAAAAGATGTCCATCCTCAATTTTAATAATAGTAGAATTTGGATGGTCAGAACATAAATTGATATATCTTTCTGGAAAGCAATTTTTAGCAATATGAATTAAGTCCTAAGAAACCCAAACTTTTTCACTCAGTAATTACTCCTTTAAGAATCTCTCCTAATGATGGGACGCCTGGGTGGCTCAGTTGGTTGAGCGGCTGCCTTCGGCTCAGGTCATGATCCTGGCGCCTGGGATCAAGTCCCACATTAGGCTCCTTGCTCAGTGGGGAGCCTGCTTCTCCCTCTGCCTCTGCCTGTGCTCATTCTCTCTGAAAATAAATAAATAAAATCTTTATTTTTTTTTAAGATTTTATTTATTTATTTGACAGAGAGAGATCACAGTAGACAGAGAGGCAGGCAGAGAAAGAGAGAGGGAAGCAGGCTCCCGCTGAGAGAGCCCGATGCGGGACTCGATCCCAGGACCCCGAGATCATGACCTGAGCCGAAGGCAGCAGCTTAACCCACTGAGCCACCCAGGCACCCTAAATAAAATCTTTAAAAAAAAAAAGAATCTTTCCTAATGATATTATTTGATATGATGATGATTCACAATACAAAAATGCTTATTGTATTATTTGTGATTGCAAAAACAGAAAAAATGTCACCATAAAACAGGAGCATGTTTAAATAGATTCTAGTATTTCAATCTAATTGAAATATAGTTGAGTCATTGAATATCACTGCTTACAAAATGAAATTAAATACTAAGATTTCGGGGCACCTGGGTGGCTCAGTGGGTTAAAGTCTCTGCTTTCAGCTCAGGTCATGACCCCAGGGTCCTGGGTTCAAGTCCTGCATCGGGCTCTCTGCTCCACAGGGAGCCTGCTTCCCCCTCTCTCTCTGCCTGTCTCTCTGCCTACTTGTGATCTCTGTCAAATAAATAAATAAAATCTTTTTAAAAAATAAAAATAAATACTAAGATTTCAAATAAAATTAAACATGCATATCCTTTGGTCTGCTTCTAGGAATTTATGCTTTAGCAACAATGAAAGAAGTATACCAAGACATATTATTAGAATATTCAGTGATGAGGAGCTTGGGTGACTCAAGTCAGTTAAGCATCTGACTCTTGATATCAGTTCAGGTCTTGATCTCAGGGTCGTGAATTCAAGCCCTACATTAGGCTTAAAAAAGAATAACAGGATAAAAAGGAATTTAAAAAAGAATAAAAAAATACTCAGTAAGGGGGCGCCTGGGTGGCTCAGTGGGTTAAAGCCTCTGCTTTCGGCTCAGGTCATGATCCCAGGGTCCTGGAATCGAGCCCCGCGTCGGGCTCTCTGCTCCACGGAGAGCCTGCTTCCTCCTCTCTCTCCCTGCCTGCCTCTCTTTCCTACTTGTAATCTCTGTCTGTCAAATAAATAAATAAAATCTTAAAAAAAAAAAAAAAGAATACCCAGTAAGGCAGTGATATATCAAAATATTGGAAACAATCAAAATATCCATCAAGAGGGACGCCTGGGTGGCTCAGTTAGTTAAGCGGGTGCCTTTGGCTCAGGTCATGATCCCAGCGTCCTGGGATTGAGTCCCACATTGGGCTCCTTGCTGGGCAGGGAGCCTGCTTCTCCCTCTGCCTCTGCCTGCCACTCTGCCTGCCTGTGCTCGCTCTCTCTCTCTCTCCCTCTCTCTCTGACAAATAAATAATTTTTAAAAAAAATTAAAAAAAAAAAACCGTCAAGAGAGGTCACTGGTTAAACAAACTGTTTCATCTTTACAGTAGAATATTCCGCAGTTGTTAAAAGGATTAAGTACACACACACACACACACGTGCTGACACAGGAAGATGTTCAAGACACAGTCAAGTGAAAAAAACTCACAAAAGACCAACATGCATCATGTGATCCCATTTGTGTCTAAAATCATCTACTTATAGAATTTATGTATATATTGCAAAATCTGGAAGATTATGCACAAAACAATTAAAAGTAGTTACCTGGGGAATGGAATTAGGAAGGTGGGGGGAGAATGTTCATTTTTCCTAACTTTGACACTGTTACTTGCATGTTCATTATGAGCATATATAGCTTTAATCATTTAACACTTAAAAACTTTAAAAATTAGTATCTATAACTGGATTGGAAGATGCTCGCCACACATTGTTGAAAGAAAAACAAAGCTAGTTATAAGGGAATAGGCATATTGTGATCCCATTAATGTATAATTTGACATTCCTAGTCTATGTGGTTATATGCATAAAATGACCTGAAGAAAGCATCATCAAAAATGCCAAAGGTGGGAGGCACCTGGGTGGCTCAGTTGGCTAAGTGTCTGACTCTTGGTTTCAGCTCAGGTCATGACCTTGCAGTCATGAGATCAAGCCCCATGTCAGGCTCTGTGCTTAGCACAGAGTCTGCTTCAGATTATTTCTCCCTCTCCCTCCTGTTCACTCTAAATAAATAAATAAATTTTTTAAATGCCAATGGTATTTATCACAATGCAGACAGATTTCAGGTGATTTTTACTTGAATATTTTTTATAATTTTTATATAGGCCATGTATCATTTTTTAAAGTTTTTATTTAAATTCCAGTTAATGTAGGGATGTCTGTGTGGCTCAGTCAGTTAAGGGTCTGCCTTTGGCTCAGGTCATGATCCCAGGGTCCTGGGGTCAAGCCCCACATCAGCCTCCCCACTCATTGGTGAGTCTGCTTCTTCCACTCCCTAACCTCCTGCTTGTGCACTCAATCTCTCTCTCTCTCTCTCTCTAATAAATAAATAAAATATTTTTTAAATAAATAAATTCCAGTTAGTGGGATGCCTAGGTGGCTCAGTCGGTTAAGCATCTGCCTTCAGCTCAGGTCATGATCCCAGGACCCAGGGCTCGAGTTCCACATCTGGATCCTTGCTCAGTGGGGAGTCTGCTTCTCTCTCTGCCTGCTGCTCCCCCTGTTTGTGCTCTCTTCCCCTCTCCCTGACAAATAAATAAATAAATCTTTAAAAAGTTAAATTCCAGTTAGTTGACATACAGTGTGATATTAGTTTCAGGTGTATAGTACAGTACACTTCCATGCATCACCCTGGCTCATTACTCTCTCTCTTCCTCTCCTTCTTATTTTTTTCCCCTTTGCTAGCTTGTTTTGTTTCTTAAATTCTGCATATGAGTGAGATTATATAGTATTTGTCTTTCTCTGACTGACTTATTTCACTTAGTATAATACCCTCTAGATCCATCCATGTCATTGTAAATGGCAAGATTTCATTCTCTTTTATGGCTGAGTAATATTCTATTGCATATATATATAGACCACTTCTTCCTAGCCATGAACCATTTTTACACTCAGGGGGAAAAAAAAAGATCTTTTAATATTAGAAACTAAGAAAAAAGAAAAGATGTTTCCACGGACACAGGCTGGGCATTTGTGAGCTGTTTGGCCAGCATCCAGTCTTTCCTGGGTAATCACAGCCTGGGGTTCTGCCCAAAGTTGTTCCTGAGGTATATGGCAGAGTATACTCTCATTCCTTTTTTTTTTTTTTTTAAGATTTTATTTATTTATTGGACAGAGAGTGAGATCACAAGTAAGCAGAGAGGCATGCAGAGAGAGAGGAGGAAGCAGGCTTCCTGCTGAGCAGAGAGCCTAATCCAGGCCTTGATCCCAGGACCCTGGGTCCATGACCTGAGCAGAAGGCAGAGGCTTAACCCACTGAGCCACCCAGGCGCCCCTATACTCTCATTCTTGTCAGGATGAATGAGGAAACAGGATCCTGACAAATTTCGCAGTTCGAATGGACCTTCATTTTCCCTTGGCATTCGTGATGCTGGGAACAAGTCTTTCCACCTAAGCTTTAACTCAACAGCAAAAGTCACCTGCCATTCCTAAATTTGTACTTTGTTCAGCCCAGCCTGGCTCAGGCATTCTCCAAATCTGGCTATTCATTGAGTCAAAAATGATCTCACCAAATTCAGACTGTAGGGTCACCATGTGTCTGGGAAGTGAGGGGATAAGTTTTCAGAAATCTCTGGGTAAAGCCGTTCTTCCCACTTCATCCCTGTTCTGCAGGCCTTTTCCGTAGAAACCAGATGCGTACCTCTCACCACCAGAGGGCGTAGCACCCCTACCATAAGAAGTCAGTTGATGTCAATTTGGGTCAGGGTTAGAAAAAAATGAAGCTCTTAAACCAGCTAATTTTCCCCCCTCACAGTAATCCCAAATGGTTTAACCAAACACGCTGATGTTACACAGAGAATATTAGTTCTTGTAATTGAGTTACCAAACTCATCTCATTCGGGCAGAAAGATTTTCTTTTTAAATCATATTTTTTAATCATAGAGAAGTCATTTTAATCAAAGCAACCGGCACAACTATACTCAGACCATAGAAACAGCTGTCCCATGTAGTTATACATTGTCCTGTGGTGGTATTTCAATTATGTTTTTTTCATTTTCCATTTCAATGTACAATCATACCAGTGATTAGTTTCTTTTTTTTTTTTTTTTTCCTTAAGATTCTATTTATTTGAGAGAGAGAGTGCAAGCAAGAGCATGGGGAGGGGCAGAAGGAGAAGAAGCAGGCTCCCCGCTGAGCAGGGAGCCTGACGTGGAGCTCAATCCCAGGTCCCCCGAAATCATGAACTGAGCTGAAGGCAGACACTTAACAAACTGAGCCACCCTGGTGCCCCTCAGTGATTTGTTTCAAAAATGTTTGTCGAGTACGATCTTAAGCGCCGGGCATTGCTGTAGGTACTAGGAATACTGTGCTAAATTAAAAACACCAAAAATCTCTGCTCTCTTAGAGCTTATACTCTTGTGTAAGACCCACCCTTTTTTGAAGCATATACCGACGTACCATTGGAGCATATACCGACGTATTTGCACTGTCTTATTTTCCCCGCCACTTTTTAGGGGAAAATTTTCAAATCTATAGAAAGTTGAAAGGGTGATACTATGAACACACATTTCCTTTGCTTGGACTCACCAATTGTTAACATTGTGTTTTACTGTAGCTATTCTTTCTCTCTTTCCCTATCAATCTGCATACATATACATATATATGTACACATTTATTTTAGCATATATCTCCAAGAAGGAGGACATGCTCCTAATAACCATAACACCACCACACCCAAGAAATGTAATATTGATATAATAACATCACCCAATATTCCATATTCAAATGTCTGCAATTGCCCCCAGAATGTCCCTTATGTCTTTTTTCCCCCTAAACCTAGGATTCAATCAAGGATCATGCATTTTTGAACACCACATCTCTTTAGTGTCTTTTACTCTAGAAGAGTCTCCCATCTTTTCTTTCATGGCATTGACCATTTTTAAGAGTCCAACTTTGCTGAATGCCCTACCACCTAGATCTTCCTATTTCCTCATGACTGGATTAGGACTTAACTTTCTTTTTTTTATAAATGTATATAAAAATAGAGATATATAGAGAAAAAATTTATTAGGTAACAGAAAAATAAATAGGTTCTACAAAACAAAAAAAGTTGACATTCTATGTAATAATTACCATCCAAAAAAGAATAGAATGGGAAATGACATCTCACGAGGACATCATTTGACAATAATAACTAAGATCTGGTTAATAGTCACAAATTCCTTTAGTGCTTGTTTGTCTGGGAAACTCTTGATCTCTCCTTCCATTCTGAATGGTGCTCTTCCTGGATAGAGTCTTCGTTGCAGGGTATTTCTCATTCTTTTTTTTTTTAAATACTCAATTAATTAACGTATAATGCATTACCAGTTTCAGAAGTAGAGTTTAGTGATTCATCAGTTGCATGTAACACCTAGTGCACATTCCATCAATTGCCCTTTTTAATATCCATCACCCAGTTACCCCATCTCCCCCCCACCTTCCCTCCAGCAACACTGAGGAAAAAAGAGAGAGAGAGAGAGACCAAGAAACAGACTCTTAAGTTTGTTTCCTATAGTTAAGAGTCTCTTGTGGCTTGTCTCCCTCTCAGTTTTCATCTTATTTTATTTTTCTCTCCCTTCCCCTATGGTCCTCTGTTTTGTTTCTTAGTTTCCACATTTGTCTGGAAAACAGTATGGGGCTTCCTCCAAAAGTGAAAAATTGAGCTATCCTACGAACCAGCAACTACACTACTGGGTATTTACCCAAGGGATACAAACACAGTGATCCCAAGGGGCACCTGCACCTGTGTTTTTGGCAGCAATGGCACAAGAGCCAAACAACGGAAAGAGCCCAGATGTCCATCCACAGGTGAATGGGCAAAGGAAGATGCGGTATATATAGACAAGGGGATATTACTCAACCATCAAACAAACAAACAAACAAAAACAACCTTATCATTTGCCATCAGAGTTTTCTTCCTATTCAGCACCTCCAAGAGATCATACCCCTCCCTTCTGGCTTGCCAGTGCCTATGGAGAGATCTACTCTTTCCATCCTCATGTTCATTGCTTCGGCCTGTTTCCCCCATCTTAGTTATTGCAGTTTTCATTTCTGATTGATTTTTTTAAAACTCTTTTCTTTCCACGGGAAGGGCCTCCCTGAAGCCCTCCATTCTTTTCTTAATCCTAGAGAATATCCTTAGGACTGCGCTTTGCACTCTCCATCCGGCACGTTCCGTCTATCCGCCCCGCTTAGATCTGTGGCCATGACTTGATCTTGTCCTTTCATTTGGGATGAATTCCTCCGTCTTGGCATGTTGTGTAAGTCTCTGCCTTCTTCCCGGTGCAAGAACAGTCCCTTTGCTTCCCATTCGGGAGAGAAATGGCTTTATGAAGCAGAGGGTATGTAGTGCCCCGAGCCGGGCCCTGGGGCGGGGGTCTGTTGTGGGGACTGCGTGCCCTCTGCTGCTCTGGCCTTCAGGCGGGTCACCTGAGGAGGGTCTCCTGGGCCGGTTGTGGACGGTGTTTGGTCCCTGGTCGGAATGTGGCGAGTTTGCACGAGGCGTGCTCTGCTGGGCTTGTGAAATGGGACCTGAGGCTCCTTGCACTAGGACAGCAGCCCCGCAGAACTCTCTAGTCGGGGGACGCGGTATGTGCGGGGGCTCGTGCTGCTCTCCTGGACAAGGGGCCCGCCACACCGGGCCGGAGGCAAGCCTGGCTGATAAGGGCAGCGGGCCGGAGCGCCAGGCGGTGGGCCTTGGCGTCCCGCAGGCTGGGCAGCCCGCGTCCTGACTGTGCTGCTCACCGCCCCAGGTGGCTCTGTGTGGATGCTGACCCACCGGGGAGGAAAATGGCACTGGCCCCCTTCTTAGACCCGGGGGAGCAGCCTCTGAGGCCGCTGTCTCTAGGGAAAGCACTCTGAGAAGAACAACTCATCTGCCCCCGCCCCCCCGGGGGTGTCCCAGCGATTTTCCAGATCGCTCTTTCCAGGCCGCCTGCCTCCTCTCCTGGCCCGGAGCGGCAAGGGGCCCTGCGGCTTCTCTCCCAGCCAGGCCAGCCGACTTTTCAAACTCCGGGCTTTAGGGACGCGTTGGGTGCAGGGGCCTGCGGGGGTCAGCCGGGGGAGGGTCTGGGACCGAGGCGAGTTAGGCCTGGAAAGACAGTCCCACAAGAGTGCGGGGAAGTGGGGTTGGTTGGAAGCCAGGGAAGCAGCCGGCGTTGGCCCGCTGCTGCCCCCTGCTGGTGCGCCTGTATTTGTGCGGAGAGGCCGCGGGGAAAATGGCGCCCCTGGGGTGCTCCCTCTCTGCGAGTCCTGCGAGAAGGGCAAATACATCTTTCTGCCCTGTGCTGCCGGCACTCTTCAGATGGCTGTTCCCATGCTCTCTGCCCCTGGTGTGTCTGCCAGCCTTCTCTCCAGCAGCGGGGCAGCACCCTCGGTGCTCTATCCCAGCCAATCCCACCGACCTTTCAGACTCCAAGCTTGAAGCCCCACCGGTTGCAGGAACTCCGGAAAATCAGCCCCTCTCTATTTCCCAGCGAATGGCTTTGCGGATATGTTCTCCTTGTGGGTTCCCCTGTGTGCCCACCCCCCTCTCTCTGTCACTTCCTCGACCATGGCTCCCCCAACCCCCCCCCCCCCCCCAAATCTCGTTTCTGCTCTTCCTACCTCCTC